>CM070773.1:86669145-86954145 GCA_036346955.1 Dipus sagitta
ATAATAAAGGAGACCAAGTTAACTGTCTCACATCTACATGTACACATGTTCTGAACATTGTCTTGTATACTACTAACAAACACACTGAGAATGAAATCAAAGACACAGTCCCATACACAACATATTGTAAATTTTAAAAAAAGCTAAACACTTTGGAGTATGCCAATCAAGGAAATGAAGGCCCTTTACAGTGAAAATCTTAGAATACTGAAGAGAGAATTGGAATAAAACACTAGAAGATGGGAAGATCTCTAATACTCACAGATTAGAAGAATCAGTTTCATGAAAATGGCCATCCTATGGAAAGGAACATACAAATAAAATGAAATCCCAATCAAAATTCCAGTACCATTCTTGACAAAAAAATAATAAAAAACATTGAAAAACACATAGAAGCCCAAAAGAATCTAATATTTTTTAAAGTAGCCAACATCCTCAGCCACCAGGGAAATAAAGATTAAAACTACTTTGAGAACTGAAGAGATGGCTCAATAGTTAAGGTGCTTGCCTGTAGAGCCTAATAATCTTGGTTCAATTCCCCAGTACCCATGTAAAGCCAAATGCACAAAGTGGTACATGCATTTGGAGCTCATTTGCAGGGGCTGAAAGCCCTGGTGCACCTATTCTCTCTCTACATCTCTCTCTCTCTCTCTCTCTCTCTCTCTCTCTCTCTCTCTCCCTCTGTCTGTCTGTCTTTCTCTGCTTGCAAATAAATAAATAAAGTATTTTTAATTGAGATACTCTAGTATCTCAATTTTTAATTGAGTCACTCCAGTCAGAATGGCCAGCACCAAGAAAACAAATGACAATGAATGCTGGCAAGGACATGGAGAAAGAGGCATCCTTATTCACTGTTGATAGAAGTATAAACTGGTGTAGCAACTATGGAAGTCAGTGTGGAGGCTTCTTGAAAAGTTAGAAATTAAATACCCATATGACTCATCTATACATATCACACCTAGTCTTATTCCCTAAGAGCTTTACACTCTACTACAGAGACTTGCTCATTCATGTTTCTGCTTTATATTATTTCATATTCATATTACTGCTCTATTCCCAATATCTAGGAAATGGAATCAGCCTAGATGCCCATCAGCTGATGAATGGATAATGAAGATGTTGTACATATATAGAACGGAGTTTTATTCAGCCATAAAGACAAGTGAAATTATATACACTCCCTACTACACCAAACACAGGGAATGCATGAGTGTGGACTGCCAGCCCAGAGCAAGGAGGAAAAGGCTACTTGCCACAAGTCCCAAATGTGATCTCAATAAGCTCTTCTTTGAGCTCATCCTAGGCTCACTTATAAGCCATGCAGAGAAAGGAAGACTAGGCTGCTGCACACAATCCTCCAGTGAGTGCAAGATAGGATCCCCCTGTGCCCAACCCAGATGTGTATGTAGGATGCCCATCCCAGAGCAAGTACAACCAGACCACTAGATGACACAGGCCCAAGGAGAGCATGTGATAGACATCCCACCTGTGCCAAACCAAGAAGGGACATCTGCCTGGAACAAGTAGGATCTGCCCTCTTAGCAAAGGCCACTGCTGCCGACACCAGTAGATATCTGCACAAGTCCTGGTCCAGAAAGTTTGCTATCCAGACACAAGTCTGTTACTGAAGCAGTCTCAGCCCCAGTCCACCCTGTGTCCCTGTCCCCAGATGGAGCACTGTTGCCACATTCGTTTATTTTTTAAAAAACTTTATATTTCCATAAATATAGACATATGCCATGACCATACTTCCCTCTTACCACCTCCCATTTTCTGCCTCCCAAATGCTTCCTACACAGAATCTCTTCTTGATAACTAGCCTCTCTTCTAGTTTCATGTCACCATTTTTCTCTCCTACTACGCAGGTCTTGTGTAGAAATTGTCAGCCACTGTGAGGTCATGAATACCAAAGACACTTTGTGTTTGAAAGACAATATTGCAAAACACTTCTCCCTTTCCTTTGGCTTTTACATTCTTTCTGCCACCTCTTCTACAATGGTCCCTAAGCCTTGGAGGGTGTGATAAAGATGTCTCACTTAATGTTGAACACTCAACTGTCACTTCTTCTCAGCATTATTGTGAGTTTTGATTCACCCCAATGGTCACCACCATCTGAAAAAGAGAAGCTTCTCTAGCCAAAAGTGAAAGTAGCATTAATATATGGGCCTAAACATAAATATTTAGAGGAAAGTTTGGTGGGCATGACATATATATTGAGCCCGACACCAGTGGTAGTTTCTTCCCTTAGTGCTTATGGCCTCCCAAGCCATAGACTTTTGATTTTGTTCTCAGTACCAGGCAGTAATTCCCTCCTGTGGAGTGGGCCTCAAGTCCAATCAGAGGGCATTGAGTTTTCCCCATAATAGACAAGCCAAAATCAGTTGTATATTTGGCCTGGGTCAGCTATAAAGCTTTTGGGGTCCATGGCTGGTTATCACTGTTGATGACTTTTCTCCCCAGCAATCTGCATAGGTCTTACCAGCGTCCTGACTGCAAGACAATAAAAAAGAGACTTTTAACTCAACTCCAGCTTGATTTCTCAGTGACCTGCAGACTGTGGTGGTTTGATTCAGGTGTCCCCCATAAACTCAGGTGATCTGACTGCCACATCCCCAGCTGATGGCAATTTGGGAATTAAACCCTCCTGGAGGCAGTGTATTATGGGAGGTGGGCTTATTTGGCACACTCTCCTGTTGCTGTTGTCTATCTGATGTTGGCAAGGGGGTAATGTCTATCCTTTTCTCATTGCATTATTTTCCCCTGCCATCATAGAGCTTTCTCTTGAGTCTCTAAGCCAAAATAAACCCTTTTTTCCCACAAGCTTCTTTTGGTTGGGTGTGTTCTGCCAGCAATGAGAACCTGACTGCAATTCAGACCAAGCATGTGGAGTATTTTAAAGTAGGGTCTTGCCAGGTGTGGTAGCGCACACCTTTAATCCCAGCACTCGGGAGGCAGAGGTAGGAGGATTGCTGTGAGTTTAAGGACACCCTGAGACTACATAGTGAATTCCAGGTCAGCCTGGGCTACAGTGAGATCCTACCTCGAAAAAATATAATAAGAACTACTTAGAGGAAATTCCAGACAAACAATTCTGAAATATAATTATGATAAACATATACAACAAACTTAGAAAGGAAATGAACACATGGCTGAATAAAATCAACAAAAATAACTCAATAGGCACCTTAATAAACTCAAAATTGACACAAACAAACACATGAATGAATTCTGAGAACACACAATCAACTGAATACAATGAGAAAGTCAAACCATGAAAGGAAAACAGAACACAATAAAAGATAGAGATGCTGACAAAAAGCCAAGGGAAATCAAAATAAAATAACTCTACTAAAAAGCTTCCAGGAGATCTGTAAAAAAAGGCTAAGAGGTTAAGGCACTTGCTTGTAAAGCCTCACAGCCTGGGTTCAATTCCCTGCTCTCCATGTAAAGCCAGATGTACAAAGTGGCATGTGTGCCTGGAGTTCATTTGCAGTGGCAAGAGGCCCTGGCATGCCCATTATGCCTTTCTCCCTCTCTTCCTCTGTATCTCCTTCAAACAAATAAATAAATATTTTAAGTATTGTATATTTATTTATTTATTATATATAGAGAGATAATGGGTGCACCAGGGCCTCTAACTGCTGCAAACAAATTCCAGACACATGTGTCACCTTCTGCATCTGGCTTATGTGGGTCCTGGAAAATTGAATGTGGGTCCTTGGACTTTGCAGGCAAATACCTTAATCACTAGGCCATCTCTCCAGCTCCCCCACAAAAAAATTTTTAAAGCTCTCAGGAAAGCAATAGAGTTAATTGTGTGGAATGGGACAGAATATCAGAACTTGAGAACAGGCAGAGGAAACAGCTTGTGAGGTCAAAATTAATGACAAGTTCAAAACAAGGTATGAACAAAACATAAGAGAAATGTGGTACACTTTAAAAATACCAAATGTTCAAAACATGGCCATATAAGAAGGGAAAGAACAACAGAATAAGGGCACAAAGATTATTTTCAGTAAAGTTACAAGAGAAAATTTTCCAAACCTTACAAAAGAGAGGCCCATCCAGCTACAAGAAGCATAAAGAATGTCGAAAAGATAGGACCTGAGAAGAAAGTTGCCACATCACATTATAGTAAAAACACTGAATGACAAAAGAATACTGTTACAGTCAGCAACATGTTGCTGGCAGAAAACACCTGACCAAGAGCAGCTTGTGGGAGGAAAGGGTTTATTTTGGCTTACATACTCGAGGGGAAGCTCCATGATGGCAGGGGGGAATAATGGCATGAGCAGAGGGTGGACATCACCTCCTGGTCAACACAAGGTAGACAACAGCAACAGGATAGTGTGCCGAACACTGGCAAGGGGAAACTAGCCTTAACATAAATAAGCCCACCCTCAACAATACACTGTCTCCAGGAGGCTTCAATTCCCAAATTGCCACCAGATGGGGACCTAAGCATTCAGAAAACATAAGTGTATGGGGGACACCTGAATCAAACCACTTCAAGTACTAACAGCTGCAAGACAGAAACAGCTTGGCACTTACAAAGATAACTTCATAACACTTTATTTATCAATAGAAACCCTAAAAGCCAGGAGGGCTTGGAATAGTGTATTTCAAATACTGAAATACCATGACTTCCAATCCAAATTATCTTCCCTCATAATAGAAGGAAAAAGGAAAGCTTTCCATGATACAAACCAGCCATATGAACATATGAGTACTAATGTAGTTCTACAGAGAACACTGGATGGATACCTTTACACTGAAGAGAAGAACAAGCAAACTTAAGAAGGCATGGGAGGGAAAACAATACCCAAAACTAGAACAGACGTAAAAATAAATGAATCTCAAGAAAACACCAAACTCCACAAAACTTTCAACATGACAGGGATTAATTTACTCTAAATATCAATGGACTCAACTCCACAATCAAAAGATATACATTAACAGCCTGCCTCAGAAAACAGGATCCATCTCTTTGAACTTCCATTAAAACAGATGCCACCTTG
Source organism: Dipus sagitta (assembly GCA_036346955.1). NCBI lineage: Eukaryota > Metazoa > Chordata > Mammalia > Rodentia > Dipodidae > Dipus > Dipus sagitta. Next base: position 86,674,164 of record CM070773.1, read on the forward strand.
GGTGAAAGGATGGAAAAATATATTTTAAGCAAATAGGAATAGGAAACATTCAGGTGTGGCTATACTAATATCTGACAAAAAAGAATTTAAACCAAAATTAATTTAACTAGATAAATAAAACTGAATTATACTTATTAAGGAAATAGTCAACAAGAGGATATTACAATCATAAACATATATTCATCAAATACAGGTGTACTGAGTTTTATAAAGCAAATTTTACTAGACAAAAATCACAACACAATAATAATGGATGACTTTAATAGTCCACTAAAATCAATAAGCAGATTAAATAGAAAGTGGAGAAATAATGGAGCTAAACAGCAACATGGATCAAATAGACTTAACAGACATCCACAGAACATCTCACCCAAACTCTGAAGAATGCACACTCTTCTCAACAGCTCATAAAACCTTCTCTAAAATGGATCATATATTAGGACACAAATCAAGCATCCATAAATTTTGGAAAATTGACATAACCACTGTATTAATAAAGGGAGAAATTAATAACAAGAGAAATTTAAAAATACACAAAACTCCTGGAGATTGAAGCTCACACTAGTAAAAAATGAGTGAGTTATTGAAGAAATTAAGAAGGAAATAAACCTTAATAAAATGGAGTTCTATTCAGCAGTAAAGAAAAATGAAATTATGAAATTTTCAGGGAAATGGATGGATCTGGAAAGGATTATACTTAGTGAGGTAACCCAGGCCCAGAAAGCCAAGTGCTGTGTGTTCTTTCTCATATGTGGATCCTAACTACAAATGTTTGGACTTGTATGTGAGTTGGAATAAAACTCAGTAGCAGAGGCCAGTAATCTAGAAAGGGGATATAAAAGGGATAGAAAGGGAAGAAGGAGAGGGGAGACTTAAGGGGATGGCATTGTATATACATAAGTAGAAGAACAGATTAATGGGGGTGGAAATGCCTAAGTGAGGTCAGGAGAAGGGATTGAATAAAGGAAGGGTGGGGGATGGTTAATCAAAATCTAAGAGGGTATGAATAAGTCATACGGAGACCTACTTATTTTGACAATGGCACACCCAGAAACCATGGGATTTTTACTAGAAAATTTTCAGTGCCAGAGATGAGTATCTTCCAATGAGTTGTTGGCCAGGGAAGTGCTTGATGTCCCCAAAACACTACAGGCCATTGCCGAGGTTCTTGGTTTCCCACCAGGAATAGATGGTAAGACACTATTGCTGAAGACTCCACATACTAGGGCTGCAAGGTCACTGAGAAATCTTACTGGAGCTGAGCTGACAACCTCCTCCATGTAGCCCAGCTGACAGAAAGCTGTAAAAAGGCTATGTTGCATGCAGCTTCATGAGAAGAGAGATGTCACCAATGGAGATAAACAACAGTGGACACTATAAGCCTCAAGTTTGGCCAGCCAGGCCAAATGAGCCAATGGGTGCAAAAGTGGCATAGCTATTATGGGGAAAACCAACTGCTCTCTAATGGGACTAGAGGCCCACTTCACTGGAGGGAATACATGCGTGATACTGAAAACCTATGATGGGGGAGGTCATGAGCCCTAGGGGTATAATGCCTCCTGGTGTCTGAATAAATGCATATATTAGGCTTACCAAACTACCCATTAAGCACTTCTCTTAATGTTCATACCCATATATTAATGCTACTCTCACTTTTGGTTCAAGAAGCTTCTCTTTTCAAATGGTGGTGACCTCTGGGATGACTGAAAAGATACCACAGTGGTGAGAAGGGACAAAGGAGTGTTCAGCACTGAAACATCTCTATCACACCTTCCAAGGGTCAGGGTCCATTGTGGAAGAGGTGGTGGAAAGAATGTAAGAACCAAAGGAAGGAAAGGATACAATACAATGTGCTCTTCCAGACACAAAATGGCCTGGATATCCATGACCTCGCAGTGCCTGACACTGCGTACACAAGACCATCAAAATAGGAGGAAAAGATGATGACATCAAATAAAAGAGAGACTGATTAAGAGGGGGAGAGGATATGATGAAGAGTGGAATTGTGGAGGGGAAAGTGGGGGAGGGTATTACCATGGTTTAGTGTCTATAATTAGGGAAGTTGTCAATAAAAAATCATAAAGCAAATGATTGGACTTTTATGTGAGTAGGAATAAAACTCAGTAGCAGAGGCCAGTAAGCTAGAAAGGAGATATAAAAGGAATAGAAAGGGAGGGAGGAGGGAACTTAATTGGATGGTATTGTATATATGCAAGTAGAAGAAGAGATTAATGGGGATAAAAAGGCCTAAGTGGGGTCAGACGAAGAGATTGAGTAAAGGAAAGGTGGAGGGAGGGCTAATCAAAATCTATGGGGATATAAATAAGTCACATGTAAACCTACTTTTTTGGACAATAGAACACTCAGAAGCCATAAATTCTTACTAGAAAATGTTCAGTGCCAGGGATGGGTACCTTCCAGTAAATGTTGGCCAGGGAGGTCCCTGATATCCCCAAAACATTACAAGCCATTGCCAAGACCCTTGGTTTCCCACCAGGAATAGATGGTAGGACCCTATTACTGAAGACTCCTCATACTTGGGCTACAAGGTCACTGAGAAAACCTCTGGAGCTGAGCTGCAAACCTCCCCTATGTAGACCAGCTGACAGAAAGCTGGAGAAAGCTATGCTGCATGCAGTTCAATGGGAGAGAGAGAAATCACCAGTGAAGATACTCAACAGTGGACACTGCAAGCCTTAAATTTGGCCAGCTAGGCCAAGTGACCCAATTGCTGCAATGGTGGAATGTCTGTTATGGGCAAAACCAATCACTCTCCTATTGGACTGGAGGCCCACTCTATGGGAGGGAATACATCTGATACTGAAAACCTACAATAGGGGTAGTCATGAGCCTTAGGGGTGTAACATCTGTTGGTGTCTGGCTAAATGTATATACTATGCTCACCAAACTGCTCAGCAAGCACTTTCACTTCTCTTAATGTTCATACCCACATATTTATGCTACTCTCACTTTTGGTAAGAGAAGTTTCTCTTTTCAGATGGCAGTGACCTTGGAGTGACTGAGAAGGCACCACGGTGCTGAGAAGAAGTAACAGAGGAGTGCTCAGCACTGAAATATCTCTATCATACCTTCCAAGGCTCAGGGTCTAATGCAGAAGAGGTGGCAGAAAGAATGTAAGAGCCAAAGGAAGGGTAGGACTCCTTACAATGTGCTCCTCCAGACATAAAATGGCCTGGATATACATGACATCGCCATGCCTGATACTACCTACACAAGACCATCATAATAGGAGGAAAAGATCATGACATCAAAATAAAAGAGAGACTGATTGAGAGAGGGAGGGGATATGATGGAGAGTGGAGTTTCAAAGGGGAAAGTGGGGGGAAAGAGGGAATTCCCATGGGATATTATTTATAATTAATGTAATTACTGGAAGCTGTAAGTAAGAAGTAAAAAAAAAAAATTCCTAGAATAAAATGATGAAAACACAACATAGCAAAACTTAAGAGACACAGCGAAGGCAGTCCTAAGAGGGAAGTTTATAGCTCTAAATGCCTACATTATAAAAATAAAGAGATGTCAGGCTGGAGAGGTGGCTTAGGGGTTAAGGCATATTTGCCTGCTAAGCCTAAGAATTCATGTTCAACTCTCCAAGTCCCAGGTAAGCCAGATGCACAAAATGATACAGGTGCACAAGGTCACACATGCACACAAGGAAGCACACATATCTGGAGTTCAATTTCAGTGGTTGGAGGCTCTGGCTTGCCAATTCTCTCTCTCTCTCTCTCTCTTTCTCTCTTTCATTAAAAAAGACTAGTGTGTTGGGCTGGCCTCGAGAGAGAGAGAGAGAGAGAGAGAGATGTCAAATAAAAAATTTACTTATCTCAAGGCATTGCAAAAATAAGAACAATCCAATCCCAAAAGGACAAGATAGAAAGAAATGATCAAGATCAGGACAGAAATCAATGAATTAGAAATGAAGTAAATACTTTTAAAAAATGATGAAATGAAGAGACAGCTCTTTAGAAAAGAAAACTAAAAACAATGAAGCTGGAGAGATGGCTCAGTAGTTGAAGGTGTATGTTTTCAAAGCCCATCAACCTGGGTACAATTCCCTAGTACCCATATAAAGCCAGAGGCACAAAATGGTACATGTATCTGGAGTTCATTTGCAGTGGCAAGAGGCCCTGATGCAGGTTCATATATCCTCTTTCTTTCCCTCTTCTCTCTGTCTCCTTGCAAATAAACAACTAAGTAAATACAAATAAATAGAAACCTCCTCCTTCATTAGATAATTAAAGGACACAATTTTCCCAAAAAAGTGAAAAAGAGAGCAATTGTTTGGAAAGAAGTATCTTGCTAGGGTAAAGAAAGCCTTACTCCTAGACTATAAGTTGTTGCTGATAAATCCTTGTTCCAGAGATCCAGAGATGAGTCATTGTTCTTGCACCCTCATCCAGTGGTCTGTTAGTCAAGGAGGCCATGAAACAATGCAGACCCTTGGCAAAGCACTTGGTTACCCACCAGAACTAAATGGTAAGACCCTATTGCTGAAACACTACAGGCTATGGTCATAGAATATTGAGAAATCATGGTGGAACTAGAAAGCAAAAACAGTTGGGGGATAGAAGTCATAAACAGTATGAACAAACAGTGGATCCTGCAACCTACAAAATCAACAAACCACGCAAAATGTACCCACCAATGAAATCATGGCACAAAAGTTATGGGGTAATCAACTGCTTGATTGGATATAAGTCCCATTCAGTGGGAGGAATTCATGCCTGCTACTGAGAACCAAGTCAGGAGCCTATGGCCTGGAATGTCTTAACCCCTAAAGGGAAGCTTCCACTGTTCTTTGACTAAATAGGTTATACCCATAAAAAGCCTTCTCTTAATGTGTATATTTGATCAGTGATGCTTTCACTATTGGTTAATTAACCTACTTTTTACAGCTGACAGCAAATACCAGGGTGACTCAAGACCCATCACACTGACAAGAAGAGAATGCCGAGTGCCTAGCACAAGATGAGTCATCTCTAGCAAATCTTCTAGGGCCCAGAAAACATTAGAGAGAGAGAGTGGAAGATTAAATATGAGTGTTCCTTGCACTCCTGGCCAGAAAACTTTCTCTATGAAGATGGCAGTAGGCCCTGAGGAGACTCAAAACTCATAAAAGCAGAAAATAAGAGGTTGCCCAGAGCTCAACACTAAAGGAAAATTCTAACAGATCCTCCAAGGCTCAGAGAACATTGTGGAAGAGGGGAAGGAAAGAATTAAGAGCCAAGAATTAAGGGACTGTGTTCTCCAAGGCATTGCCCCCCCCCCACAGAGACTGACTGATACATTCATGACTCCACAGTAATTATGGATTCACCCACTGAGGAGGGCCCCCACTGGAATGAAGGAAAGAAAGAAGAAACAAAAGTGAATAACCTGATGGGAGTATAACCAATTTGAAGTAAGTCCATATATTAAAGTTTCCAATAAAAATATTAAAATGGAATTTGGGGGGCAGGGAGACAGCTCAGCAGTTAAGGCACTTGCTTACAAAGCCTAACCACCTGGGTTCAATTCACCAGTACCCACATAATGTCAGATGCAAAAACTGGTGCAGCTCTTGCCCACTCTCCCTGCCCACCTCTGTCCTTGGAAAATAAATTTTTTAAACAGAATTATGAAATTTGCAGGAGAAATTATGGGTATGGACAAAACTATATTAAGTAAGATAACTGGCTTAAAAATAAGTGCAATATATTCTCTATGTAAATACAAGCTTTGAATTTTTGTTAGGTATGTAAGATGACTATGAGTCAAAAGAGGCCAGGAAGCTAGAAATGGGCTATGAGGGGAGGAAAAGAGGAACAGTAAAACATATGTGATATGAAAGTAGAGGAACAGATACTGGAAGCAGAAATGTTTAAATGGGTATAGAAGTGGGGAATGGAGGAGAAGAGGGGAAGGGTTAACTAAAGCTAAAAGCATATGAAAAAGCCTTATGAAAACTTACTTCTTTGCTAATTACAAAATATAATTTTAAAAAGATAATTTTTAAAGAGTTTGAGCAAAAGCATCCTGTGTGAGTGGATAATGCTGCCCCCAAAAGCCAAAAATAACTACAGGAAGATCGTCAGAAGTGGGATATGCTACAAAGAGTTGTTGGCCCAGGAGGTTCTTCGTATCCCAAAACAATATAGGAGATACGTGTATATCAGTGCTCTTGATTGTCCATGGTAAAATTCCATTGCTAAAGATGGCACAGACTTCAGTCACAGCACCATAAGAAATCAATCTGAAACTGAGCCTAAAACTTCCTCCCTGCTGGCTAGATGTCATAGTGCTAGAAGGTGCTAAGTAGGCTGTTGAGTAGAGGGAGTTATCAACAATCTTACATAGCAGTGAACTCTGTAAGCTCCTCAAGCAATCAACCATGCAGGATGTACCCACTGGTGCAATGGTGGCATGACTTTTATGGGGGTAACAAACTGCTCTTTGATTGGATTTGAGGCCCACTCCATAGGATGGAATTCATGCCTGAAAACCTAGTCAAAAGCTAATGGCTAGGAAGGAAGCTACTATTTTTGTCTAAATGAATATGATGTGTCCATCTAATTTCCCTACAACTATGTGTGTTTATACCTGCAGATTAGTGCTATTCCCTCACATTTGGTTATAGAAGCTTCTTTTTGCAATTGGTGGTAACTTCTGTGGATACTCAGCATTTATCAAAGCGCTGACAATAAATTACTGTGAAGTGGCCAATGATAAGTGAAACATCCATATCATACCCTTCAAGGTTCAGGAAACATTGCAGAAAAGTGGACAGAAAGAATGTGTGATCTATGGGTTGGAGAGATGGCTTAGCAGTTAAGGTACATGGCCAGGAAGCCTAAGGACCCAGGTTTGATTCTCCAGGTCCCATGCAAGCCAAATGCACATGGTGGCATATGTGTCTAGAGTTCATCTACAGTGGCTAGAGGCCCTGGTTCACCCATTATCACTCTCTCTGTATCTCTCTCTCTCTCTCTCTCTCTCTCTCTCTCTCTGCCTGTCTTTCCATCTTTCTGTCCTAAATAAATAAATATAAAATCTTTTATAAAAATAATGTGTGATCTAGAGGTTGGGGAGGAGTGCTGTTGAACTTTCTCTTCTGGACATGATGTGGCAATTGCATTCATGACTTCTCAGCAACTTGTCTTACCATGTACTAGTCCTAGACCTTCACAATATTGCTTCCATCATGGAGGAGGGTGGGAAAATAAATGTAATACAGCACATAAATATACTTAAAGAATGAAACCACATGATAATCTCAATAGCTGGAGAAAGGGCCTTTGAAGAAGGTAATTATAACTTTATGATAAACCCCAAAGAAACCAGGGATAGCAGGAAGAAATCATAATGTAATAAATGCTATATGCAATACACTTATAGCCAAAAGTATTCCAAATGGGGAAAAACTTAAAGCATTTCCTCAAAGATCAGGAATAAGAGAAGGGTGACCAACTCTCTATATTCTTATTCAACAAAGCATTTGGAATCTTAACTAGGGTTATAAGATAAGGTAAATAAATAAAAGGGATACAAATAGGAAAGGAGCTTCCTGATTGAATGGCCCCTGGGTCTCCAAATACTCAATCCCCTGCTCCAGAGGGTGTGTATGCAGAGTGGGTTGGCCAGAGCTCCTGATTCATTCCTCACCTACCAGTTCCCTGATCCTGGTACCCTTCCTGCTGGCTTAGGGTGACATGGTCCCTGTGTGTGGGCTGTGGAAGCAGGTCTTTTGCTCAGATTTCCTAATTGACTGGCCCCTGGATATCCAAATTCCTATTCCCCTGAGCCAGTGGGCACACAGGCCATTGTAGGAGCTGGACTCTTGACCCTGGCTCTCCAACTTTCCAGCTCTTGATTCCCCAAGCCCTGATTCCCATGTGCTGAAGAGTGAGTGTAAGTTGAGTAAGTAGGCCAGAGCTCCCAGATCCCCAGGTATCTTTAATATACTTACAATCTCCACAATCTGTGCATCTGCACTTATAATCCCATCGTACACCAATCTGGTTCACATTTAAAACAGAAAACTCACCGAAGATCCTACAAAGACAAACACTTGCATCCCTCTCAATAAAATAAAATGTTTTGCCAAGATGAGTAGAACACAATGCAAAAAAAAAAAAAAGAAAGAAAGAAAAGAAAAAAGAAAAAAAAGAAAAAAAAACAGAAAGTCAGAAAACTGAGAGATCTCTACCAAGGATGCCTAGTCCCACAATGGAAGCCTCCAATGAAATCATAGAGAAATCAACAGAGATTCAATCCCAAATTGAAAATACAACAACCAACATGACCCTGATCAAAAGAATTGCTGAAATGGAAGCAAGCCATCAAAAAACCAACAAATGCATAAATGAAATTGAGCTCAGTTAAAATAACTTGGATTATGGAGATGTATGAACATCATTGGAATTGATTTAAAAAAAAACTATGGGGACTTTTAAAGTTGGATGAATGCATTGCATTTTACATTATGTATGGTTATGAGTTTACAGGGGCCAGGGGCGGAATGTGGTGGTTTGATTCAGGTGTCCCGCATAAATTTAGATGTTCTGGATGCTAGGTTCCCCAGCTGATTACAATTGGAAATTAAAGCCTCCTGGAGGCAGTGTATTGTAGTGTTTGGCACACTGTCCTGTTGCTATTGTCCATCTGATGTTGTCCAGGGGTGATATCCACCCTCTGCTCATGCCATCATTTTCCCTGCCATCATGGAGCTTCTCCCTCAAGCCTGTAAGGCAAAATAAACCTTTTATCCTCACAAGCTGCTCTTGGTTGGATGATTTCTACCAGAAATATGAACCTGACTGCAACAGGCTTGGAATAGAACACTTCAAAGTCTAAAAAACTATGGCTTCCAACTCAAGCTACTGTACCAGTGAAAGTATCCCTCATAATAGATGGCGAAAGGAAAACTTTCCATGAAAAAAAAATCAAGTCTATGATTATATGAGCACAAAGCCAAACCTACAGAGAATAATTCAGGGAATATTCCACACAGAAGAGTCAAGCAACCAATCTCAAGAGCCTAGAAAAAGAAGATATCAATAACCAAAACTAGAATAGGCTCAAAAAAAAAAAACACAAAACACAAGAAAGCATCAAACCCCATAAACATCCCATTGTGGCAGATATTAAATCAAACCTCCCAGTTATAACCTTAAATATTAATAGTCTTAACTCACCCATCAAAGACAAAAGTTAACAGACTAGATCAGAAAAATGAGACCTGAGCAGCTAAACTACCCCTCGCACTTCAGTCAAGCCACAGCTGAAACTACAGAGGAATTGGGGAGACTCAGGCAAGAGTGCTGCTTCCATGCTGAACTTGATAATCAGCACCAGGGTGTAGGAGACAGACCCTGAGGATATTCAACACCTTCCAAATCAGAGATCCAAAGGCTCTTAAGAGCTCATTACTGAAGTAGACTTAAAACCCACCCACCATAGTTCAGGGAATTTTGCAGAAGAGGGTGCAGAAAGATTGTAAGAGGCACAAATTGAGACATCATGCTCATAGGCATTTCCCCCCAAAAAACAAACCTGACTGCTGCTCCCACAACACATAATCCACAATCCCATGGGGAACACCCGCAACCCCACCGAGGAGAGTCCCCAGTGGAATGGGGGCAGGGACAAGGGAAAAAAGGGTAACAACACATGATGTATCCATACAAAATATGTTGTTAATGATAGTAATAATAACAAGAAGAAGAAGAAGTTAAAAAGCAAATAGGAAATAGCAAGGAATGGAAAGATGGTTCAGTGGTAAAGGCACTTGTTTGCAACACCTAACAACCTGACTTCCATTCCTTAGTAGTCACAGAAACACAGATTCACAAGGTGGTGCATACATCTGGAGTTCATTTGCAGAGGCTGGAAACCTGTCATTTCCCCATTCTCTCTCTGCCTATCTCTCTCTCGCTCTCGCTCTCTCTCTCTCCATCTCTATGTCTGTCTTTGTGTTTCCAAATAAATAGTAAATAAAAAATTAAAAATATAAGCTAGGCACGGTAGTGCATGCCTTTAATCCCAGTCCTCCAAAAGCAAAAGAAGGAGAATTGCTGTGAGTTTGAGATCAGCCTGAAGCTACATAGTAAATCCTGGTCAGCCTGGGCCAGAGTGTAACCCTACCAGAAAAAAAAAGGAAAAAATACTTTTAAAATTTCAGAGTATCCCTATTTGCAGATAATATAATTCTATATATAAGAGACCCTAGATTCTGTCAGAAAACTCTTAGATCTGTTGAACACTCTCAGAAAAGTAGGATAAAAATCAATATGCCCCAGACAATAGCTTTTCTATACACCAATAACAAGCTTACAAGAAAGAAATCAAGAGGGAAAAGTCTCAAACATAATAGCTACCCTCATAATAGGAGAAAAAGATGATGACATCAAATTAAGAGAGACTACAGGGAGGGGATATGACAGAGTTATGAAGGGGAAGGAGGGGGAGGGGAGAGAAATACCATGGTTTGTTGTCTGTAAGTATAGAAGTTGTATATATATAGCCGAGCTGGGCGGATGCGGGTGTCCTGCCGCCTAGCTGCTGGCTCCTGCAGGTTCCAGCGGGTCCGGAAGCATGGGCCTGCCTTCCTCAGCCTCTGTTTCATGCTGGGTGTCTTTCCGCCCTGGAGAATGAAACATGAGTGAAGACTCTGAGAAACTTCGGCCCAGTATATTATGAGGAAGTTGGGTTTCGTGGAGTTGAAGAAAATAAATCATTGGAAATCCTCCTGAAAGATGACCATCTAGATATGGAGAAGCTCTGTGCTTTCAGCCAGAGGTCCCTGCTGCCATCCATGGACCGCGCACTGGTATGGAAGGTGCTTCCAGGGATCTTGTGTCCACACAGCGAGCCCCGTGCCCATGTGATGACGTATAGCGAGGATCAGTACTCCAATGTCCTTCATGCCCTCAAAGTCTTTCCCTTCATCAGCGACACCACACCTCAGGTTGAACTTTACTTCCGTATATATCAGCTGGAGTCTGGGAAGTTGCCTCGAAGTCCCTCTTTTCCACTGGAGGCAGACGATGAAGTGTTTCTTGCCATTGTTAAAGCCATGGAAGAGATGGAGGAAGACGGTGTCGAATGCTATTGGATCATCCGCTGCTTTGTGGACCAGCAGAATAATAAATACCAGGATTCCCTACCTCAGCTGTCAAAGGCTTTCGAACAACACTGGAATGTGGAAGACAGCAGGCTGCTGAGTCATCTGAAGACGTGTGCTGCAATGTCCAGACTTCCTTATGATTTCTGGTTTAAAAGGTGCTTCGCAGGATGCCTGCCCGTCCAGTTTACAAAGTGGTCTAGGATAAAGCTGTAAGTGGATCTTGTAAGGTCTTAGTTTTTCTAGCTGTGGAAATTTTACTAACCTTTAAAATAGAAGTAATGACATTGAACAGTGCTGAGAAGATAACGAAGTTCCTGGAAAACATTCCCCAGGACAGCTCAAATGCCATCGTCAGCAAGGCCATCGACTTGTGGCACAAACATTGTGGGACCCCGGTACATTCAGCCTGACCGCTCTGACCATGTAGACAGCCTGTGGCCCCTAAGCATTTCGTTCTAGGTCTACTAAACCAATTAGAAATGACGTTCCTGCTGTGGTGCTCAAAATGCAATCTTTTTCCCAATAAAATAACTTAAACAAATAAGCAAACAAACAAACAAAAAAACCTAGAACAAGAAAAAACGTAACTGCCCAACTGAGTACTTCATGTCTAAAGATGTGCAGGCCTACCGAAAATTCCAGAGAAAAGTATTAGCAGCCCAAATGAACAAGCATGCTTCTCTGCCAAGGTCCATTCAGACTGGAGTGATGTTACCAGATGCCATCCTTGATAGCGCTTCTTCCTTAAGCCTTTTGATCTGGAAAATTCTCCAGCTTCAGCTCAACTCACAGCTTCTCCAAGAACCTCCCTGGGAGGGGGAGGGGGATTTGAGACTTGTCTCATAAACAAAGCCGTTTATTGCCTGTTTGTTGCTTCAGAATATTCAATACCACTCAGTATTTTCAAACATTCTCAGAGTGAATTGGTTTGGGGTCAGTAGGGAAGCATAGGTAGCCAACCAAGATGCAAAATGTACTGAATAATATTACCAAAAATCTGGTGGCACACGCCTTTAATCCAGCACTTGGGAGGGAGGCTGAGGTAAGAGGATCATGTGAGTTCGAAGCCACCCTGAGACTACCTAGTGAATTCCAGGTCAGCCTGAACTAGAGTGAGACTCTACCTCACCAAAAAAAAAAAAAAAAAAAAAAAAATCTTAAGGAGGAAGGTTACCCAAATACTTCTGCTTTCATTTAACTGGCCTGTAATACTGTAGGAATGGCATGTCTTATTACTGCGATATTTAAAATACCCATACTACTCACTTTGTACAAACAGTTCGAATAATTGCCTAGATTCTTCCTCTCCCTCCCTCCCTCCCTTCCTTTCTCTCTCTCTCTTTCTCTCTCTCTCTCTCCCCCCTCTTTCTCTGTCAAATAAATAAATGCCTAAACATATCTTTTTCTTACCTGTTATTTATCATTTTTCCAGTATTTTTATGTGGAAAAATTGTAGCGAAAACATTTAGTATGTAATTGATAGGAAGGATTTGTTATGGTTGGTGATTTTTTTTTATACATGCCAAATCTTTACTACTGTGGAAAAGCAACTATTTTAATAAAAGATTTACATTCCAAAAAAAAATTCTTAGGAATAATCCTAACCAAGGAGGTGAAAGACTTCTACAATGAAAACTTTAAAACACTGAAGAAATTGGAGATGCTAGAATATGGAACAATCTCTCATACTCACAGATATAAAGAATTAATATTATGAAAAAGACATCTTTATGAAAGTAATATGTCAGTTCAACACAATCCCCAACAAAATTATAATGAAGTATTTCACAAAACTAGTAAAAAGGATCCCAAAATTCTTGTGGAAATATAAAAGTCCTAGCAATCCTAAGCACAAAGAGCAATGCTGGGGGCATCACAATATTTGCTGCTCTGAAATTATACTATAGAGCCATAGTAATAAAATTAGTATGATACCACACAAAAGCAGATAAGCAGATCAATAGAAAAGAATACTGGTGCCAGAAATAATCCCATACAGCTATACAACTTCATTCACCTAATTTTTACAAAAGATATAAAACATATACTCTGGAAACAAGACAAACCTCCAACAAATGATGCTGGGAAAAACAGATATCCACATGCACAAGAATAAAGCTAGATCCACATCTTTTACTCTGACCAAAATCACATCAAAGTAGATCAAACCTTGATGTCAGATCTGAAACTATTAGAGGAAAATAGGCAAAATATTTCAAGATATAGACATAGGCAAGGACTTGCTGAGAAGAGCTCCAATAACATAGGAAACAATCCCAAGAACTGAGAAATGAGGTTATATGAAATTCAAGGCCTGCTGTACAGCCAAGGAAACAGTCAGCAGAGTAAAGAGAGAGCCTACAGAATGGAAGAAAATCTTTGCCAAGTATAAATCCAAGAGGGGATTAATAGCTATAACCTATAAAGAGCTCCAAAAACTCAATACCAATGAAAAACAAATCATCTGACAATAAATGGACTAAACAAATTGAATGGTTTCAAGGGAAAAAATACAAATAGCCAATAAATATTTGAAAAATTGTTTAGCAGCTATAGCCATCAGAAAAATGCTAATGAAAACTGCCTTCAGGGCTAGAGAGATTGCTTAGTGGTTAAGGCACTTGCCTGCAAAGCCAAGTGACCCAGGCTCAATTTCCCAGGACCCACATAAGCCAGATGTACAAGGTGTTACATGCATCTGGAGTTTGTTTGCAGTGGCTAGAGGCCCTGGCATGCCCATTCTCTATCATCTGCCTCCCTCCCTCTCTCTCTCTCTCTCTCTCATAAGTAAATTCTATATATAAATGTTTTTAAAATAAAAATATTTAAAAAATTTTTAAACTGCCTTGCAATACCACTTCACCCCAGCTACCAATGGCTATCATTAAGAAAATTAAAGTACAACAAATGCCTACCAGAATGTGGGGAAAGAGAAACATGACAGGCAAGAAAGTAAACTGGGCAGGTAGAGGGAGAAGGGGGAGCTGAGGGAGCAAGAAGGAAGAGAAGCTAAAGGAAGCAGTAAGAGAGGAGTGGGAGCTAGGGGAAGGAGGACCCTTGGGTGAGAGGTGAGGGTCAGGGAGGGGAGATCCTGAGTGGTCTAGTTAGTGCTAGGAAACCCAGGGCTGATTGATTCTTCACCTTCTCCCCAAGCCTCTAGAACTCTGGCTAATGCTGTTAAACTAAGGAGCTGATCACAGTATGCTTAATCTGGAGGCAAGAGAAATATGTCTTTTAAAGATTGTATAAAATAGTAAGCCAATTATCCTGGCTGATGCCAGCTGATGGTCAAAAGTCAACAAATATGGTTGAAAAGGAGTCTTTACTAAACAACAAGGGAAAAGTCTGCAATGAAAGGCAGCTAGTGAACAGCAAGGACCAAATGATGACCTCAAGATCACTGCCAAGAAGGTCAGTAAGGGCTCTGAAAACAAAAAAATAAGAAACAAAACAACAAAAAGAAAGAAACTGGAAGAAGATAAGAGGGAAAAAAAAAAAAAAGAAAGACAAGGAACACAAGAAGAATAAAGAAAAGGTGAGGCAGTGAAGAAAAGAAAAACCAGCGAGGCATGGTGGTGCACACCTTTAATCCCAGCACTCAGGAGGGCCTGGTAGGAGGATTGCTGTGAGTTCAAGGCCAGCCTGAGACTACATGGTGAATTCCAGGTAGCCTGAGCTAGAGTGAGATCCTCCCTCAAAAAAAAAAAAAAAAAAAACCTAACTAAACAAATAGGACACAAATATAAACCCATACAGCTATAATCACCTGACTTTTGACAAATACGTCAAAAAATCACATTGGTGAAAAAAACAGCCTCTTTAGCAATTAGTGCTGGAAAGATTAGATATCCACATGTAGAAGAATGAAAGTAGATCTCTATCTCTCACTCTGCACAACAAGTCAACTCCAAATGGGTCAAAGACCTTAATATAAGACATGAAAGTCATAAACTATTGGAGGAAAAAGTAAAAATATTAACATGTAGGAATAATCAAATAATTTATGAATAGGACTACCATCACTCAGGAAACAAGACTTAACTATTGGAAAATGGGACCTTATGGAATTAAAAAGCTTCTGTACAGCAAAGGAAACAGTAATCAAGTGAAGGGACAGCCTACAGAATGGGAGAAAATCTTTGTCAGCTATACATCTGCTGGAGGATTGATATCTAGAATATACAAAAACTCAAAAAACCTCAACAAAAATAAAACCTCAATCAAATGCAGTGAATAAATAACTCTTAAAGGATGAGATACAAATGGTCAATAAACATATGGAAAAATGTCATAGGACTGGGGAGATGGCTTAGCAGTTAAGGCGCTTGCCTGTGAAGCCTAAGGACCAGGTCAGATTTCCCCAGTACCCATGTAAGCCAGATGCACAGGGTGGCACATGCATCTGGAGTTTGTTTGCAGTGTCTGGAGGCCCTGGTGTGCCCATTCTCTATATGCCTCTCTATATATAATAAATAAATAAATAAATATTTTTAATGTTACTATTTGGGCTGGAAAGATGGCTTAGAGATTAAGGCACTTGACTGCGAAGCTTAAGGACTTATGTCCAGCTATCCATGTCCCACATAAACCAGATGCACAGTGACAAAAGCATGGCTGAACAGCATCTGGAGTTTGATTGCAGTACAATGGCTACAGGTGCACCAATTCTCTCTCTCTCTCTCTCTCTCTCTCATTCTCTCACTCTCACATAAAAACCAGTCTGTTGAGGTTGCCTCAAAAAAAAAAAAAAAAAGAAAAAGAAAAGAAATGTCACTATGAGCCGGGTGTGGTGGTGCATACCTTTAATCCTAGCACTTGGGAGACAGAGGTAAGAGGAACACCTTGAGTTCGAGGCCACCCTGAGCCTACAAAGTGAATTCCAGGTCAGCCTGAGCTAGAGTGAGACCCTACCTTGAAAAACCAAAAAAAAAAAAAAAAGAAAAGAAAAACAGTCACTACCTAGTCATCAGAAAAATGTATGTTAAACCTAATTGAGATTCCATCTTAACCCAGTCAGAATGGCAGTCACTAAGAAAACAACAAAACATACTGGAGAGGATGTGGAAAAATGGGAACCCTTATGCACTGTTGGTGGGAATGAAAATTAGTCCCAACTGCTATGGAAGATAATATAGAGGTTTCTCAAAAAAACACAAATAGGAACTGGAAAGATGACTCAGTGGTTAAGGTGCTTGTTGGTAAAGCCTAACAACCCAAGTTCAATTCCCCAGTACCCATGTAAAGTCAGATGCACAAAGTGGCACAAGTGTCTGGAGTGTGCAGCAGCTGGAGGCCCTGGTGTGCCCATGCACCCACTCCTTTTCTGACTTTCTCTTTCCTTGCAAATAAATAAATAAAAATAATTTTTAAAAACACAAAAATCTGGGCTGGAGAGATGCCTTAGCGGTTAAACACTAGCCTGTGAAGCCTAAGGACCCCAGTTCGAGGCTCGATTCCCCAGGACACAGATGCACAAGGGGGCGCATACATCTGGAGTTTGTTTGCAGTGGCTGGAGGCCCTGGTGCGCCCATTCTCTCTCTCTCTCTCTCTCGCTCGCTCGCTCGCTCGCTCTCTCTCCCCCTCCCTCTTTCTATTTCTGTCTGTTGCTCTCAAATAAATAAATTAAAAAATAAACAAAAAAATTTTAAAAACACAAAAATCTTCCATATGGCCCAGTTATACTTTTCCTGGGTATTTACCCACAGAACTCCAAGTCATCATGTCACAGAGATTCTTGCACATCAATGGTCATTGTAGCACTATTCACAGTAACCAAGTTGTAAAACCATGGGTGTCTAACAACAGAAGAATGGATAATAAAATGTGGTTCTGCTGTACATACCTTTAATCCCAGCACTCTGGAGGCAGAGGTAAAAGGACCACTATGAATTGGAGGCCAGCCTGAGACTACATAGTGAACTCCAGGTCCGCCAGGGCTAGAATGAGACCCTACCTCAAAAAAAAAAAAAAAAAGGAAAGAAGAGAAAAGAAAGAAAAAAAGAAAAGAAAATCTAACACAATGGATTCTTTTGAGACATTAAGAATGAAGTTATATTGTTTTCAGGAAAATGGATGCAACTGGATATAATCATATTAATCAAATTAAGCAAGTGACAGAAAGACAGATATATGTTTTCTTTTGTTTGTAGTTTCTAGAATTTATATAGATATAAAAATCATGTATGTATGCATAAAAGTAGAAGTAAAACTGTTTTGAGGATGAAGGGAACAGAAGGGTAGGGGGTCTAAGGAGAAACATGTTCAAAACAACAGTGATATATTTAAAAGAGGGACTACAGCATAACTAGACTGTAAGACCCTATTGCTGAAGATACCACAAGCTTGGATTACAGAACAGTGAGAAATCCAGCTAGAGCTGAGTTTGGAAGCCTCCTCCCTGTTGCCTAGCTGTCAGTATACTAGAACAAGCTATGCATGCTGTTGGAGGAGAAAAGTCAACAACAGTCTTAACCAGCAATGGACCCTGTAAATTTAATGGCTGACCAGCCACATCACATGAAACCTAAGCAGACATGTTCAGTTCTCCAGGTCCCATGTAGCCAGATGCAAAGTAATGCAGCATGCAATGTGGCACATGCACACAAGGGGGGGGCGCATGTCTAAAGTTCGTGCACAGTGGCTGAAAGGCCCTGGCGCACCCATACTTTCTTTCTCTCTCTCTCTCTAGCTCTGCCTCTCTCTCTCTCTTTCAAAAATAAATAAATAAAGTTATGTTAAAAAAGAAAAGTAAGTGGAAGCTGGGCATGGTTGTGCACATCTTTAATCCCAGCATTTGGGAGGCAGAGGTAGCAGGATCTCCATGAGTTCAAGGCCACACTGAAACTACATAGTGAATTCCAAGTCAGCCTGAGCTACAGTGAGACCATACTTTGAAAAAATAAAGTGAGTGTAGGCTGGAGAGATGACTCACTGGTTAAGGCATTTGCCTTCAAAGCCTAACAACCCAGGTTTGAGTCCTCAGTACCCACGTTGTCAGATGCACACAGTGGTGCATGCATCTGGAGTTTGTTTGCAGCAGCCAGAGGCCCTGGCACTCCTAGTCTCTCTATCTCTCTTCTTTCTGGCTCTCTCTGCTTGCAAATAAAGAATTTTTTTTAAAAAAGCAAGTGGATTGCACCTGAGGATGACATCCAAGGTGTCCTCTGACCTCCACACATGCACTTGTATGTGTATGCACATAAACATGCACTCACACATGCACACAAACAAAAAAAGAAGGAAACTGGGGAAATGGCTCATTGGATAAAGCACTTGCCTGACAAGCATAAGAACTGGAGTTTGGATACCCAGCACTCACATAAATGCCAGGTGGGCTCACTTGTAATCTCAGTGCTTAAATGGTAGAGACAGGTCTTCCCTGGGACAAACTGGGTAGCTAAACTAAATGAATTGGTGATCTCTGGGTTCAAGTGATAGGCAGTGCATCAGCAAAGAAAGTAGACAGTGAGTAAGGAGGACACCTCACGTCAACCTGTGGCCTATACATTCATGCATACATGCACACACATACACGCACATGCACACACACAGCACAGGCAAAAAGATAAAAGGAATGGAGGGATTGGTGATTTAAAAGCTTGGGGAACACTAAATATATGCAAATTTCCTCTTGTAAATTCATACTTACTGGTTAGAATAATTGAGAAATCCCTCAACAAATAATCAATTCCACTTTTGAGTTTCTAACACTTGTTAATAGCACGTTTGTGCTCTTTTTTTCATGAAAGGGCTATTGATATCACATAGATACATATTTAGAACATACTACTTTATTCAGCTCATGAAAGGAGAGACTTGATATATTCTTTTTTCTGTTTCCAGAGGACGAACCAGGGCCTAGAACATGGTGGATACTCAGCTAATAGATGTTAAATAAGTGAATGAATAGATATTTTTGTGTGACTATATATCTGTCGCATGGAATATAATGGTGAAAAAATAAAGTCAGTCTCTGCCTTCATGTTACATACAGTGTATTAGAGAAGACTGTTTTTAAAGTAAAAAATAAATAAATTTTAGGTAAACATTGTGAATTCATAATTCTTTAGATAAGAGTTATAGAAACAACTTACCACAGCATGATTCCTATGCACACCTATTTGTTCATTCCCCCCTAACCCCTCACTTTCCCTAACTTCCTTAGAATTTCCAGTAAGGGAAGCAGGTGTACTTGCCTGGAACTACATTCATTTTCCTAGTGCCTCTTTGCTTATTGTGGAAAATAAAATATGTTATAGGTAGAGTTTATGGACACCTTTAAAACCTGAGTCTCCTTGCTCACCTGATCGCTTCATTCCAGCATCCCACCCAGCAAGGAAGTAACCAGGCAGAATGATAGCTGGAGGCTTGACAGAGACCCAACCTGTCACTCCAGAAATCCAAGAGATTGCTGATAAACCACAAATTGAACTAAAAACAAAGGAGACTTATGATGATAGTTGTAGAATGTAAAACTCAAGTAGTTGCTGGAATGTAGGTGGTATTCATTAAATGCACTTGAAAATATTTCATGGTACTTATTCATTACTAGACAGACTAAACCAATCCCAGTGAGCTGCCCAGATTTTAGTGGTATATTCTCAAAGTATTCTAATTCTTTTCACTATTAACAGATGTAACCATCAATAAAGAAGCATTCTTCAAATCAGTTGTTTCTTCAATTATTAAAAAAAGAATTATGAAAGCCAACAGGATGTTGATATGGAGAATAAAGGGGGGAAGAATACTGCTTTCAAAAATGCATGGCTAGCTCTTTAAAGCATTTACATGAACAAATCCATAGTTAAGTAGGATCTGAATGTTTCAGAAATTGTCCATTCAGATCACATGTTGGAATTGTTTATATTAACTGAAGTCCTTGCATAAAACTGTTGAGATCATCAGGCTGTTTTAAGAGGGTTTTATAGGGGCTGGAGAGAGATGGCTTAGCGGTTAAGCGCTTGCCTGTGAAGCCTGAGGACTCCAGTTCGAGGCTTGATTCTCTAGGACCCACGTTAGCCAGATGCACAAGGGGGCGCACGCATCTGGAGTTCGTTTGCAGTGGCTGGAGGCCCTGGCGTGCCCATTCTCTCTCTGTCTATATCTGCCTCTCTCTCTCTCTCTCTCTGTCCATCGCTTTCAAATAAATAAAAATAAAAATAAAAATAAATAAAAAAAAGAGGGTTTTATAAATGGGTTATTGATAGAGATGTGGACATGACTAAGGGAGAAAGTAAGCATTAAAAAGGCACAAAAGGCCTGCCGTGGTGGCGCACATCTTTAATCCCAGCACTTGGGAGGCAGAGGTAGGAGGAACACTGTGAGTTCCAGGCCATCCTGAGACTACATAGTAAATTCCAGGTTAGCCTGGGCTAGAGCAAGACCCTTGCTTGGAACCCTACCTTGAAAAAAAAAGACATGAAAGAAGTGGGATTAGTTGGAAAAAAAAAGGGGGGGTTTCAATGGATAGGAGTAGAGGACAAGAGAAGGTAATGGAGAGTAAATATGATCAAAATATGTACATGAATAAAATTGTTTCAAGGCTGGGCATGGTGGTGCACACCTTTAATCCCAACACTTAGGGAGGCAGAGGTTGGAGGATCACCATGAGTTCAAGGCCACCCTGAGACTACATAGTTAATTCCAGGTCAGCTTGGACCAGAGTGAGACCCTACCTTGAAAAAAAAAAAAAAAACACTGTTTAAAAAGAAGCAAACATAGCACTGAAGCCCGGTGGTAAGAGTGTGTGTTTACTTTGAAATCAAGATGGAACTGAGTTGGAATCATCTTCTCCCTGTGGGATAGCTTTCACAGTACAGTGCTGGAAGGCATTGTCTATGCAAGCTGCTGGGAAAGAAATCTACAATCTGAACAAGCAGTGGATCCTGAAAACTACAAAATCAATCAGTCAGGAAAGAGGTACCTACCAGTGCAATATTGGAACATAATTTATGGGGTTAAACAATTGCTCTCCACTTGGAGAAGCCCCTTCAGTGGGAAGGAATCCATGCCGGCTACTGGGAATTGAGTCAAAGATCCCAGAGGGATCCCTCCACTGTCCTTTGCTAAACAAAGATATTTACGCTCCTCAAATAACATGCTAAGTATTTAAGTTTTTGAGTCCTTGATTAATGCTGCTCTCACTCTTGGTTAGAGAATCTTCTTTTTACACATGGCAGTAAATACCAGAGAGACCCAAGACTCATCAAAATGACAAGAAGAAGAGGAAGTCCAGAGCTTAGCACAGGATGAATCATTTCTATGATACCCACCAGGTCTCAGGAACATTGCAGAGGTATTTGTGGGAAGAATATAAATGCAGCCAGTCATGGCTGGAAGTTGGAAGACAGTCAGTCCCCAGACAGTCAGTGCGTCTAGTGCCAGAAGGTGCTACATGGGCGACTGGGGAAAAATGACCAATATCTGTCCAAGCAACTCTTGGTCTAACATACTTAGCAGCAAATAACTTGTGATGCCCACACAAGTGCAATAGTGGCACACAGCCATGGTGGGGAACCAACTGCTCTTAATTTGGCTAACTGATCTCCTCAGTGGTATGGGACCCATAGCTGGAGCTGGGAAACAAGTCAGGACCATATCCAAACATAAGCCCACTCTCCACTATCAAGCTACCATCAATCATGGGCTACAAGAGGGCCTATACCTATTAAATTCTCTATAAAAAAAAAGTAAGTGTTATCTCTTTTGTCCTGGTGCTAACTTACTCTCTGTTGGAGAATCTGCTTCTCTTTTTCAGATAGATGTAGATCCTAAGGAGGGAGAGAGCCACCCCATCATACCTCCAAAGGGCCCCGGCTGAAACAAAGAAAAATTGGCGAAACAAGCAAGGGTGCTGTTTTCCTGATGAACCGGATACCAGCACAAGGGGGAAGGAGATCAACACAGAGAAAAATCAACTCCTACCAAATCAGACAGCCAGAGACCCAGAGGCTCCCAACACCTCATTACTGAAGCAGACCAAAAATGAACCCAATATGGCTCAGGGAAATTTTGCAGAAGAGGGGGCGGAAAGAATGTCAGAGCCACATGTTGGGTCATGATATGCAGAGACATTTATCTTACCCATAACTGTGGGCTAACTCCACAATGCATGACCCATATACCTCAACAAGGAGGGCCCAAGGGGAGGGGGTAGGTCACGGATGAGCCTAATAATGGTACCAAACTGACTGTATTTGTTGAATACAAAACTAACTAATAAAGAAAATAAAATAAAATAAAATAAATGCAGCCAGAGAACTGACCCTATGGAAATGGTGATAGACATTGATGAGGCTTAAAACTTATCAAAGTTTAAAAATATGATGTCAAGAGTTCAACACTAAAGGAGATTTCCACTACACCCTCCAAAGCTCAATGAACATTGTGGAAGAGAGGGCAAAAAGAATTTATGAGCCACAGGATGGGAAGGAGTTCTGATAAGCACTGTATTCTCAACTCAAACTGACTCATGTATTCATGACCCCACAGTGATTATACAAATCCCCCAAAACCAGCATGGTTCTGAGCCCATTATCACTTTGATATGGAGGATGAAGCAGTACAAAAGGAAGGAGACAACAAGATATAGGAAGGACTACCTTGAAAGGGGAGAGACTTCAGGGTATGAGGTGAGGAACGGGAACAAAGAAAGGAAAAGGGATGGGACGATGGGACCATGATCAATTTATTTTATGTTCATATATTAAAGGTCTCAGCTTTTAAAAAAGAGTGTATGTGTTTAGCATGCATGAGGCCTATCACCAAGAGCAAACAAACATCCAGAAGGCATTAACACCCTATAAAAACACAGACAAGGGAGTCAGTAGGAACAAGGAACCCAAGGTTGGATAAAATAACATTTCCCAGCCCCAGCTGAAACCACAGAGGAAATGGGGAAATGAGCAAGACTCCTGCTTTCTTAGTGAATATGATAACAGCACAAGGGTGATGGAAAAAGATACTGAGGACACTCAACACCTACCAAGCCAGAGATCAAGAGGCTCCTAAGTGCCCATCACTGAAGTAGACTTAAAATGCTCCCAGCATGGCTCAGGGAATTTTGTGGAAGATGGGACCAAAAGATTGTTAGAGCCACAAACTGGGACATTTTGCACAGAGACATTGCCTCTCCCCCCCCCATAATGCATGACCCACAATCCCCATGGGGTTGACCTGCATCCCCAATGAGGAAGGCCTCTTCAGAAAAGGGGCAGGGAGGAAGGAAAGGATGGTACCAACATGTGTTGTTTACAAGAAAATATGTCCCTATATAATAAAATAAATAAATAATTTTTTAAATTAATTACATTTATGTAGCTAGGTCATGTAGAAGTTGTACAAATCTCATGTATGTTAATTGTTATTCCATGGAGGTTAAAACCAAGCCACTGTTTTTGACTATATATTAGCCTTTATAACAAACCTCACATATATATAATATATAATTGGATGCAAATTACATGTATTGAAGGTACAAATAGCATTCAACAGACATTGTTATTTTTGTAATTTTATCTTTTGTTTATTTATTTGCAAGGAGAGAAAGAGAGAGAGAGAGAGAATTGGTATGACAGGGCCTCTAGCCGCTGCAAACAAACTTCAGATGTATGTGCCACTTTGTGCATCTGGCTTTATGTGGGTACTGGGGAATAGATCCCAGGTAATTAGGCTTTGCAGGCAAGTGTCTTAGTTGCTGAACCATCTCCCCAGCCCAACAGACATACTTCTTAAGCAGCATTCATAATCTGTGTTTAAGTATAAAACACTTTTCTCTTTTAAAGAATTATAATTTGGAGCTGAGCATGGTAGCACGCTCCTTTAATCCCAGCAGAGGTAGGAGGATCACCATGAGTTTGAAGCCAGCTTGGTACTACAGAGTAAGTTCCAGTTCAGCCTGGGATATAGTGAGAACCCTGCCTTGAAAACAAAATAATTATAATTTGGGCTAGGGAGATAGCTCAGTGGCTGATGGTGCTTGGTTGCAAAGCTTGCCAGCCTGAGTTCAATTCTCCAGCATGCATGTAAAGTCAAACCACTTCTTCAGATAGCAATAGTCACTGTGAGGCCATAAGTGCAATGCTAAGCCAGATAGGCATTCATGTGCAGTAGCAAGAGACCCTGGAATACACACACACATACACACACACACACACACACACACACACACACTAATGAAAATACATACACACATGCATACATACATACTTTTTTAAAGTTATAATTCTAAAATTCTGCATACAAAGTAGTTATTAACGTTAAGTAGTCGGGATAATTTTAAAATTAAATTTGCTTTTAACTGATTATAGAAGCACAAGATTGTACAAGTTAACAGGAGTACTATATAATGTTTATTTGTATTTAAATACATTGTGGGGCTGGAGAGATGGCTTAACAGTTAAGGTGCTTGCCTGCAAAGCCAAAGGACCCAGGCCCAGTTCCCCAGGACTCATGTAAGCCAGATGCACAAGATGACGCATGCATTTGGAGTTCGTTTACAGTGGCTAAAGGCCCTAGCATGACCATTGTCTCTATATATCTGCCACTTTCTCTCTCTCTCTCTCTCAAATAAATAAAAGAGTTTAAATACATTGTGTATTGTTTAATTCAGGTTAAACATACTCAAGCATTTGTTATTTGCTCTTGGTGAAACTCTTGAGAATCTTACTTTTTGAAATGTATAGCACATTAATTTTAGCATCCTACTATGCAATAATAGCATACCAGAAATTCTCATACCTATCTGTTACAGAAACTTTCCCCCATTTCTCCCTCTTCCCTACACTTCCCAGCCTTAGGTCATTACCAATCTACTCTCTACTTCTATGAAGTTAACTCTTAAATCCTGGATATGTGTGAGATCACTTGACATTTGTCTCCTTGTGCCAGGCTTATTTCAATTGAAATAATCATCTCCAGTTCCATCTGTGTGTAGCCAGGGTAAATTTTATAAGGCCATGAATGTTTCAAGTTCAGAACTGTGCACTACTTGGCAGTTGTTTTTCTGCTTTGAATGAAGAAAGCTATTCTCTTGGGGGGGGGGTTCTAATGATGAAACCAAAGAAATATTAATAAACTAAACAGAAGTTTAAAAGCATAGTTGTACAAGGGTGTACCATCAGGTATCTTGTTTTACATTTTAAATGTGTTAGCAGAGAATTAAAAAAATCACAGAAAAAAATGTATTTAGGCCATTTAGAGGAATGTACTGCACATACCGTTATGACATTCTATTCCTGTGGGGAGGGAAACACTTATTAAGAATTCATCTGCCAGGTGTGGTGACACACATCTTTAATCCCAGCACCCAGGAGGGGGAGGTAGGAGGATCACTATGAGTTCTAGGCCAGCTTGAGATTGTTTAGCGAATTCTACATCAGTTTGGGCTGGAGCGAGACTCTGTCAAAAAAATTTTTTTAAAGAAAAGATAGTGGTTTTTGCTGCTGTCTATTCATAGGACACTTTCTTAAAGTCATTCAGTGTCCCAAACTAGACATGACACAGGACTGAACAGACAAAGCCACAGTGATTATTTCAGAAATTGTTTTACCACTTAATTAAAACCAGTGATGGAGGCTCAAATATGAAGGTAAGAATTCATGACACACAATACATACATATGTAATATGAATGTATACATAAACTATGGTATATTTTGGTTATATAATCAGCAGAATTTATTGCTAGTTTAAATGCTATAAGAGAAGGAGAAAACTTGAGATAGATTTTTCTGAGCAGAGGAGAGTTCACTTGTGGAGCACTTGTACAAGGCCCTAGCAACACACACACAGTTCATGAAAAGGTTGATTATTCTGAACATTCTGAGTGATGGTGGGCTACTTACTGAGATAGTAAGTGTAGAGGAGATAAGACAGGATTTATGGAATAAAAACTACAAGTTTAGTTAGGGACATTATGAATTTGAGATGCCTATTTGTCACATAATAAGAAATGTCAGATAAATAGTAATACAAAAGTTGCTGGATCAAAAGTTATGTGCCTTCGCCAGCTATATATCTGATAGAGGATTAATATCTAGGATATACAAAGAACTCAAGAAGTTAAATAATAAGGAATCAAACAAGCCAATCAAAAAATGGGCTATGGAGCTAAATAGAGAATTCTCAAAGGAAGAAATACGAATGGCATATATGCATCTAAAAAAATGTTCTACATCCCTAGTCATCAGGGAAATGCAGATTAAAACTACATTGAGATTCCATCTCACTCCTCTCAGACTGGCTACCATCATGAAAACAAATGATCATAAATGTTGGCGGGGATGTGGAAAAAGAGAAACCCTTCTACACTGTTGGTGGGAATGCAATCTGGTCCAGCCATTGTGGAAATCAGTGTGGAGGTTACTAAAACAGCTAAAGATTGATCTACCATATGACCCAGCTATAGCACTCCTAGGCATATATCCTAAGGACTCATCTCATTTCCTTAGAAGTACGTGCTCAACCATGTTTATTGCTGCTCAATTCACAATAGCTGGGAAATGGAACCAGCCTAGATGTCCCTCAACTGATGAGTGGATAATGAAGATATGGCACATTTATACAATGGAGTTTTACTCAGCGGTAAAGAAAAATGAAGTTGTGAAATTTGCAGGAAAAATGGATGGATCTGGAAAGGACTATACTAAGTGAGGTGACCCAGGCCCAGAAAGCCAAGCGCCACATGTTCTTCCTCATATGTGGATCCTAGCTACAAATGATTGGGCTTCTGTGCGAGAAGGAAAAAACTCAGTAGCAGAGGCCAGTAAGTTAAAAAGGAGATATAAAGGGAAGAAAAAGGAAGGGAGGAGGGTATTTATTAGGTTGGTATTGTATATATGTAAGTAGAAAGATTGAGATGGGGAGGGGATATGATGGAGAATGGAATTTCAAAGGGAAAAGTGGGGGGGGGGCAGGAGGGTACTACCATGGGATATTTTTTATAATCATGGAAAATGTTAATAAAAATTGAGAAAAAAAAGTTATGTGCATTTTTATGGTATTGAACTAGAGCCAGCTGGTGAGGAGAGTGCAACAAATTGAATCAAAATGGCTAGAGTGTGCATCCTAGCCTTGTTCCTGGTCTGAGAGGGAAAACAGTCAGTCTAAAAATCAAATACAATTTGGCTCTTAGTTTTACCAAAATGACTTTTTAAAATGAAAGAAGACTCATTTCTCCCTATTTTTTATTAGATTTTTACTTCTTCTTGATTCAGTTTTGGTAATTTGTTTTCTTCAAAAAGAAATATGTCCTTTTCAGTCAAAAGATTTTTTTGTCTATACTTCCCTTTGACCTTTAAATATCCACAGTAATTAAATCTCTATATCTCTCTCTCTCTCTCTCTCTCTCTCTCTCTGCCCACCCACCATTGTTATACTGGGCTTGAAACTAGGGTCTTGTACATGCTAGGCAAGTGTTTTGCTAGCCAGCTAAAGCACCAGCATGTTTTTATTTACTTTGTGGGGTGGGTGTGTGTATAGTGTATACATGTTGTATACAAGTGTACATGCCCATGTACTTCAGTGTGGAGGCCAGAGAAGAATGTCATTGTTCTTCTCTCTCTCTCTCTCAGCCACGTGTTTCCTTGAGACAGAGCCTGCCACTGAGCCTGGAGCCACCATTCTTCATCAAACTGACTGGCCAGCAAGTCCCAGAGATTCTCTAGTCTCTGTTCCCCACAGGACTAGGGTTACAGGTGTGGTGACCATAACCAGCTGCAACATGGGTGCTGGGGACTTGGTTCAGGGTGAATGAGGCCCTTATGCTTGTGCAGTAAGTGCTTTTATACACTAAGTCATCTCATCCTCGCCTTTTTGCCTTGTTTTTTTTTTTTTTTCTTGTTTTCATTAATTAGAAACCATGTTGTATGGACAAATCATGTGTTGGTCCTATTCCCCTCATATTATCCTGTTATATCAACTCCTCCCTGCTCCCATTCCACTGAGGGTCTTCCCTAGTGGGGTTACTGATATTCACCATGGAGTTATAGGCTATGAATGCAGCAATCAGTCACTGTGTTGAGGGGGGAGGCAATGTCTCTGAATATTCTTTCCCACCTTGTGGCTCTTATAATCTTTCCTTCCCCTCTTTCACAATGTTCCCTGGGCCTTGGCAGGTGTTAAAAGTCCACTTTAGTGTTGAGCTCTCAGACATGTCTGGATTTCTGCTTTTATACTTTTTGAATGCCCTCAGTTGTCTCTATTGCCATCTCCCTGGTACAGGTTGTCAGGTTCTCTGTGAGAGCAGCATTCATGTTTAACTGGCCATTTCCTCTCCAGTGTCACTTGGACCCTGGCTGATGTGCAAGATTGCCCCCACTTTAAAAATAAATAAACTTTTTTTTTCTTTTTTGGCATATATATGTGGGAGGGGGTGCATATATATCTGTGTGTGAGGTTGTTTGTATGTGGGCATGCGTGTGTTATACCTATGTGTGTGTTGTTTGTGAATGTGTGTGTTAAAGTTGACATTGTATACCCTCCTCAGTGTCTCCAGCTTTTTTTGTTATTGTTGTTTTTGGGGTTTTTTTTGTTTGTTTGTTTGTTTGTTCCAGGTAGGGTTTCACTATAGCCCAGGTTGGCCTGGAATTCACTATGTAGTCTCAGGGTAGCCTCAAACTCACAGCTATCCTCCTACCTCTGCCTCCCAAGTACTGGGATTAAAGGTGTGCACCACCATGCCTGGTTTTGCAGCTTATTTTTTTAGACAAGGTCTCTTGCTAAATCTAAAGCTCACCAATTCAGTTAGACTAGCTAGCCAGCAAGACCTAGGGACTTAACTGTCCCTGCTTCCCCAGTGCAGAGATTACAGGCACATGCAGCCACACCTAGCATTTTTACGTGGGTGCTGGGGATCTAAATTCAGGTCATCATACTTTCTCCACAAACACTTTACACAATGAGACATTTACTCAGCCTTACTTTTCTCTTTGAGACAGAGTCTCCACAAGTTATCCAAGTTTGCCATGAACACACTCTGAAGCCCAGGCAGGCCTCAAATGCCTGCCTCAGCCTTCTTAGTGTCTGGAATTATAGGTCTGTGCCACCAAGCCTAGATGCTCTCAATATTTCTTGATCTATCTAGCTAAAGGTTTTCAAATGTTACTAAACTTTACAAAGAGGCAGCTCTTGGTACCATCTAAGAACAAAAGTATTCCCCTACATAATCAAAATACCATTATTTTATCAAATGATTTAACATTGATAAATAATCTTATTTAATCTATAGTGCATTATTCTATAGAATAGTCTATATTCATTTTTTTCAATTATTCAAAAAAAATCCTTCAAAACTATTTTGAAGTTGGGTGTGATGACTCACCCAGCTCTTGAGAAACTGCAATAGAAAAATTGCTGTGTGTTTGAGGCCAACCTGGGCTATAGTTAAGGCCCTATCTCAAAAATCAAACAAAAAGGTCTGGGGAGATATCTCAGCAATTAAGAGTGCCTGCTTCTTAAGCATGAGGGCCTCTCTAGAAGAGACCACAATGTTTGGCTCTGAGAACCCATGTCAAAAGCTGGGCATGACTACACATATCTGTAACCCCAGTCCACACTGGTCAGGGAGCATGAGAGAAACCCAAGGGAATGACTGGGACTCAATGACTGATGAAAGCTCCTGTAGAGACCCCATTTCAAGAAGTAGAGAAGGGCACCTGAAGTTCTCCTCTAGCCTCTGAACCCATGTGCACAGGGAGTGCACCTACACACATACACACACACACACACACACACACACACAATAAATATATAAATAAATAAATAAATAAATAAAAAGAAAGAAAGAAGCCCTTTCCAAAACCTATCATTCATTTAAATTAAAACCTAAATTAAAAATCATGCATTGTTGGGCTTGAAAGATACCTCAGTAGTTGAGGATGCTTTCTTATAAGGCCTGATGGCCCAGCTTCAATTCCCCAGTACCCATGTAAGGCCAGATGCATAAAGGGGCATCTGTGTCTGGAGTTCATTTGCAGAGGCAGAAGGCCGGGTGCACCCATACTCTCTCTCTGTGTCTGTCTGTCCCTCTTCCTCTGTCTCTCCTTCTCTCTCAAATAAATAAATAAATAAATAAAATATTTTTTAAATCATGCATTGTTGATAGGCCTGCACTGGAATAACTAAGGAAAGAGAATCAAGACTCAGACTTTGAGGTATATAGTGAGATCCTTTCTTTAAATAGATAGATAGATGATAGATAGATAGATAGATAGATAGATAGATAGATAGATAGATAGATGATAGATGATACATACATACATACATATATACACAGACAGACAGATAGATGGATGCCATGTACTGTTGCTGTGGTTGGGTTGTATATGTTCTCTCTGTATTACCCTCTCTTTTTTAGTGTGAGGGATGGAACTTGAGGCCTTGCTCATGCTAGGAAAGAGTGATAGCTCCCCACTACAGCCCCAGTTAACTCATAAAGCAATATTTTTTTCTATTATAATATTACTTTGTTTAAGAACCTAGTCAACTGTTTCACAAAATGTCTCATCATTTGTAGTTATTTGATTGCCTTCTAAAGATTACATCATGTACCCTTAGCAAGAATATTTCACTGGTTGTTACAATGTACTTCTCTTTTTATCATATCAAGAGGCACATAACAGTTGTAATATCTGCTCAGGAGCTGAGACAGGAAGATGGCTTGAGTCCGAAAGTTCCAGGCCAGCCTGGGTAACATAGTGATACCCTGTCTTAAAAGATAAAAGAAAACGCACACACACACACATAAACACACCAATTCATTCCATCATGATAATGCTAAGTTTGACCACTTAATTAAGTAGTGTTCAAAAGATCTCTCTATTGTTTTTGTCTTGTTTTTCCTTTGAGACAGAGTCTCACTAATATACTTCATAATAATCTCTGGATTGCTACATAGCTCAGATGATCTCGAATTTGTAATCTTCCTGAAACAGCCTTCAAAGTGCAGAAATTACAGAGGAGCTCCATCATGCCTAGCTGTGATCTCTCCATTATGATATCTTGTACCTTTGCAATTAATAAGTGATTTTATGTGTGTTTTTTTAAATTTTATTTATTTATTTATTTGAGAGTGAATGAGTGAGAAAGAAGCAAATAGGGAGAGAAGGAGAGAGAAAAAGAGAATGGTGCACCAGGGTCTCCAGCCACTGCATATCAACTCCAGACACATGCACTACCTTGTGCATCTGCCTTATGTGGATCCTGAGAATCAAACCTGGGACCTTTGGGTTTGCAGGCAAGCCTCTTAACCGCTAAGCCATCTCTCCAGCCCTACATGTGGTATTTTGAGATTATCCAAGTGCTCTATTCCCTGGTAAACTTTCATACAATGGTTTCTAATAAAATATAGTTTTAGCTACAAAATGGAGTTGAGGAAAATACAACCTCTTAAACAAATGGTATTGAGGAAAGTGGCTATCCACATGCAGAAGACAAAAGTTACATCCATATCTCTACCCCTGTACAAAAATCAATTCAAAACAGATCAACAATCTTAATGTGAGACTCTAAATTTGAAACTACTAGAGGAAAACATAGGGAAATACTTCAAGATATAGGCATAGGTGATGACTTTCTGACTAGGATCTCAGTAGCTCAGGAAATAATATCAGGATCTGAAAAATGGAGTCTTAGGCTATAGCTCAGGGGTAGAATACTTGTTTAGCATGTACCAGATGTTGGATTTGATTCCCAACATCCAAAAAATGATAACTGGGATCTCATCTGATTGAAAAGTTTCTTGGAACCAGGCATAGTGGTACACACTTATAATCCCAGCATTTAGGTAGGCTTACACAAGAGAGCTGCAAGCTGAAGATCAGCCTGGGATACACAAGAAACCTCATTCCTAAAATAAATAAATAAATAACATTAAAAGAAAAGAAAACCTGCACAGCAATGGAAATAATTATCAGAGTGAGAATGAGAAAAAATATCTTGTCAGTTATTCATTTGACAAGAGATTAACATCCATAAAATATTGTAAAAAACAAGCTGGGCATGGAGGCTCACACTTTTAATCCCAGCACTTGGGAGGCAGAGGTAGGGGGATCGCTGTGAATTTGAGGCCACCCTGAGGCTACATAGTGAATTCCAGGTCATCCTGGGCTAGAGCAAGACCCTACTTTGAAAAAAAATTCACTGTGTATTCATTGTACTTGGTGCTGTGCTACAAGGATGTTTTCACATAGGTTGTACATTGAACACGCTTCTCCATATCCTCCACTCCCCCTTTAAACTCTTCAGTCAGTTCCCTTTCTTCCCCTAGACAGATTGACTTCTACTATTATGTCATATATATATATATATATATATATATATATATATATATATATATATATACATATATATATATATATATCCATAATTGTATGCATATATATATCTCCATAATTGTATGCATCTATGTAACATATAGGAACCACAAATGAAAGAAAATGTGATTTTTGCCTTTCTGAAATTGGCTTGATTCTCTTAATAATATTACCTCCAGTTGCATTCATTTTCTTGCAAATAATATAACTTCATTTGTTTTGGCTGAAAAAAATCCATTATGGGCTGGAAAGATTGCTCAATGATTAAGGTGTTTGGCTGCAGAGCCAAAGGACCCAGGTTCAATTCCCCAGTACCCACATAAAGCCAGATGCATAAGATGGTGCATGTGCCTGGAATTCATTTGCAATGGCTAGGAGATCCTGGTATACCCATTCTCTCTTTATCTCTTTTTTCTCTGTCTCCATCTCCCTCTCTCAAATAAATAAAATATTTTAGAAGATTTTAAAATCCATTATGTACAAATAACACATTTTATTTAACCATTTTTCTGTTGTTGAACAGATGTTGGTTCCATAACTTAGTTAGTATGAATAGTGCTGCAATAAACATTGATGTGGGCAGTTGCTCATGCCTGCTTTTCTGAGCTCTAACACAAAAAGCATAATTATTTCCCTTTTCCTTTTATTCCATTGGATGCTGGCTGAAATTCTAAGCATGCTTACCCTGACATTTGGGGATCCTTCTACCTTTTTTCAATAAATTTCCTTTGTTTTATTCAAAAGAAAAAAACCTGGACTGGGGAGATGGCTCAGCAGTTAAAGGTGCTTGCCTGCAAAGCCAGATGGCCTAGGTTGGATTCCCTAGTACCCAAGTAAAGCCAGGTACACAAAGTGGTTGCATGTATCTGGAGTTCAAGCCCTGGTGCTCCCATTTTCTCTCTTCTCTTCTCTTCTCTTCTCTTCTCTTCTCTTCTCTTCTCTTCTCTTCTCTTCTCTTCTCTTCTCTTCCCTTCCCTTCCCTTCCCTTCCCTTCCCTTCCCTTCCCTTCCCTTCCCTTCCCTTCCCTTCCCTTCCCTTCCCTTCCCTTCCCTTCCCTTCCCTTCCCTTCCCTTCCCTTCCCTTCTCTTCTCTCTCTCTCTCCTTGAAAATAGATTAACAATTTTTTTTTTTTTTGGTTTTTCAAGGTAGGGTATCACTCTAGTCCAGGCTGACCCATAATTCACAATTATAGTCTTAAGGTGGCTTCAAATTCACCATGATTCTCCTACTGCTCCCTCCCAAGTGCTGGGATTAAAGGCATGTCACCACACCTGGCTCCCTTTTTAAAAAACATATATTTTGCTGGGCGTGGTGGCACACGCCTTTAATCCCAGCACTCAGGAGGCAGAGGTAGGAGGATCGCCATGAGTTCGAGGCCACCCTAAGACTCCATAGTGAATTCCAGGTCAGCCTGGGCTAGAGTGAGACCCTACCTCGAAAAAAAAAAAAACATATATTTTTATTTATTTGAGAGAGAGGTAGTTAGAGAAGAAATGGACATGCCACTGCAAACAAACTGCATATGCATGCGCCACCATGTGCATCTGGCTTAAGGGGGCACTAGGGGATCAAACCTGAGTTCATAGGCTTCGCAGTCAAGTACCTTAACTGCTAAGCCAGCTCTACAGCCCAAAATATTTTTTTAAGATTACATATGTATTTATTTGAGCAGGAGAGAGAGAGAGAGAGAGGAAGAGACAGACAGAGAAAGAGAATGGGTGCACCAGGTCCTCTAGCCACTGCAAATGAACTCCAGATGCATGTGCCACCTTGTGCATCCGGGTAATGTGTGTCCTGGGTAATCAAATATGGGTCCTTCGGCTTCTCAGGCAAGCTCCTTAACCATTAAGCCATCTCTACAGCCCAAACTTAAAAAGAAGAAAAGAAAAGAAAAACCTAATGTGAAAGTATCTCTGTGAATCCTTGACTTAAAGTCCATTGGGTACATACCATATCTGGGTTTTTGCTATTATTTTCTTTGTTTTTTCCTCATTAAAAAAATAGCATACACTACAAACATCTTATAACTGGCCCTTTTAATAAAGAGTATAGGAGACTTTCAGATTGAGCTGACATGTGGTGTGCTCAAGACTTTGAGCAGCAGGGCTCCCTGCAGGGTGTGCAGTGTGCTCCAGAAATGCAGCTTCCAAGAGTCATCACCTGTGCTGAGGTGGGCTTTGGGGGGGTGCAGCTTCCTTTGAGTCATCCATGCTCCTTTAATCACCCCCTCACCCTGCTCTGTAAGAAACCCCAATAAACTCATTGGTTTTGGTGCAATTGTAAAATAAATAAATAGTGTATACAGGTCTGTGATTTTAGTGTATTTATAAAATTGGGAAACAAAAATATATCACTAGTTAAAAAACATTTTAGGCCAGGCATGGTGGCGCACACCTTTAATCCCAGCACTCCGGAGGCAGAGGTAGGAGGATGGCAGTGAGTTCGAGGCCACCATGAGACTACATAGTGAATTCCAGGTCAGCCTGGGCCAGAGTGAGACCCTACCTTGAAAAACCAAAGGGAAAAAAAACATTTTGGGGCTAGAGAAATGGTTTGGCAGTTAAGGCACTTGCCAGCAAAGCCAAAAGACCCAGGTTTGATTCCCCAGGACTCACATAAAGCCAGAAGCACAAAATGGCACATGTGTCTGGAGTTTGTTTGCAGTGGCTGGAGGCCCTGGCACGCCTACTTTTTCTTTCTCTCTCTCCCTCTCTCTCTCTCTCTCCAATAAATAAATAGATAAATAAATTTTATTTTTAAAAATTATCCAGGTATTGTGGCACATGTCTTTAATCCCAGCACCTGAGAGGCAGAAGTAGGAAGATCTCTGAGTTCAAGGCCAGCCTGGGACTACAGAGTGAGTTCCAGGTTAGCCAGGGCTAGAGTAAGACCCTACCTCTGCCTCCCAAGTGCTGGGACATTTTCAAGCTTCATTGTTGTTGAAACATATAGCAGTACTTTAACCCTTTTATGGTTAAAATAAACCATTGCATGGACGTCTCATATTTTATTCATCCATTCTTCACTCCAGTTATCAGTTTATATAGTTCTTTCTAACATCATCAATAATATGACAAGGATCACATGCCCTCCCAGAGCAGCTGGCACAAAATGGTCTTTCTTCATTTTTGGTCTCTGTAGATGTTTTAGTACTTTCTTTTATTATATAAAGTGTTTTGTTATTTTATTTATTTGTTTGTTTGTTTGTTTATGATAGACAGACAGAGAAAGCAGCAGATGGAGAGAGATAATGGGTGCACCAGGGCCTCCAGCCACTGCAAATGAACTCCAGATGCATGCACCACCTTGAACATCTGGCTTTACGTGGGTATGGGGGAATTGAACCTGGGTCCTTAGGCCTTGCAGGCAAGTGCCTTAACTGCTAAGCCATCTCTCCAGCCACTTTTTGTACTTTCTTAACAATGTAACTCTACATTCCAAAATAAATTCAAAAAATTATTGTATCTACCAATGTATTTGTTTTCTTCTCGGATAATTTTATTGGCTATCTAATCTTTTTTAAATTATTTATTTATTCATTTATTTATTTGAGAGACACAGAGAGAAAGATGAAGAGGGAGAGTGTGTGAACACACCAGGGCTTCCTGCCACTGCAAATGAACTCCAGATTCATGTACCACTTTGTGCATTTGGCTTTACATGGGAACTGGCGAATCAAACCAAGGCTGTCAGGCTTCATAAGCAAGAACTTTAACCACTGAGACATTTCTCCAGCCTATTTCTAATCTTCATTTGTTTATTCTTGAGAAGTACTTGTCTGGAAATATCGCTTGGGAATTTTTTCCAGTCACTTATTGCTTTCAGTCAAATTTATTTCTTTTGTGTTTTAACTGTGCCTAATATCCTATTGTACTCTGAATGGGGCAATTTCACAAAATAGCTAATTTCTTGAGGTTTGAGGTAGTGCCTTATTCACCATTGTCTACTCAGCATAAAAATATTACATATATTGTTATCTAATAAATGTGTCATTAAAAAGAATGTAGGAGGGCTGGAGAGATGGCTTAGCAATTGAGGTACTTGCCTGTGAGGCCTAAGGACCCAGGTTTGATTTCTTCAGGACCCACGTAAGCCAGATGCACAAAGTGGCCCATGCATCTAGAGTTCATTTGCAGTGGTGCGCTCATTCACTATCTGGTGCTTTCTCTCTCTCTCAAATAAATAAATAAAATATAATTTAAAAGAATAAATAAACAGAATGTACATACATATTGATAAGGTGTGTAGGTGTTTGAAGTTGCCTAGAGTGACAACTGTGAGCTCTTTTAAAAAAAATTTTATTATTTACAAGGGAAAGAGAGAGAGGATGAGTGCACCAGGGCAACTTGTCACTGTCAACGCTCTCCAGATGCATGTGCCACTTTGTGTATCTGGCTTTACTTGGGTACTGAGGATTTGAACATGGGCCGAATCCAGGCCAGCAGACCTTGCAAGCAAGTGCCTTTAGTTGTTGAGCCATTTCCTCAGCTCAACTGCAAAACTTAAATTGACAGTTTTTAAAAACTTGTGTATGGCAGAGGGGC
Source organism: Dipus sagitta (assembly GCA_036346955.1). Lineage (NCBI taxonomy): Eukaryota > Metazoa > Chordata > Mammalia > Rodentia > Dipodidae > Dipus > Dipus sagitta. The sequence goes on from CM070773.1 coordinate 86,711,144, forward strand.
ATGGCTGGAGAGGTGGCTCAGTCATTAAAGGTACTTGATTGTGAAGCCTAATGGCCAGGGTTCAATTTCCCAGTGGCTGGAGCAATTGCTCAGTGGTTAAAGATGCTTGACTGCAAAGCCTGATAGCCAGGGTTCAATTCCCCAGTGCACACATAAAACCAGATGTACAAAGTGGTGCATGCATGTATCTGGAGTTCGTCTGTAGTGGCAAGTAGCCATGGCATACCCATACTTTCTCCCCCAAAATAAATAAAAATATCTTTAGGGCTGGAGAGATGGCTTAGCGGTTAAGCGCTTGCCTGTGAAGCCTAAGGACACCGGTTCGAGGCTCGACTCCCCAGGACCCACGTTAGCCAGATGCACAAGGGGGCGCACGCGTCTGGAGTTCGTTTGCAGTGGTTGGAGGCCCTTGGCGAGCCCATTCTCTCTCTCTCTCTCTATCTGCCTCTTTCTCTCTGTCTGTCGCTCTCAAATAAATTAATAAAAATAAAAAAAATAAAAAAAATCTTTAAAAAAATTGAGACAGGCCAGGTGTGGTGGCGCACTCCTTTAATTCCAGCACTTGGGAGGCAGAGGTAGGAGGATTGTTGTGAGTTCAAGGCCACCCTGAGACTACATAATGATTTCCAGGTCAGCCTGGACTAGAGTGAGACCCTACCTCGAAAAACCAAAAAGAAAAAAAATTGAGACAGGATATCCCAATCTAGCCTTGAACTCTCCTGCCTCAGCTTTCTGAAGAGTGTTAGGACTATAGGCTTGCACCACCATGCCCATGTCTGTGTAACTCAGAGTTGTGGCTCGTTAGAGTGGGACTTTCTTTTCTTTATGACTAAAATATGTAAATTAAAATGTCTATTTGTTTATAGCCTTATGTTTCCTTATTAGTGTTTAAAGTGACATAAGTATATGTTACGTATGAGTAAGTATTACAACCCTTTAAATATTATTATGCTCATTTTAGAAACAAGGAAGAAAAAGTTAGAAAGGTAACATAACAAATGCCTGTTACAAAGTTTATTTGGTTCTAAAGCCATTCACTATCCTATTCTGACTAGTGATGAATGCCATTTTCTAATGATTATGACCCTTTGTTATTTTTATATTCCTAGTTTAAAGTATCATATTCACCTATTCTAAAATAATGAAAGATGCTTTTCAAAATATCCTTTTACAAATGATTTTATAATTTTTGTTCATGTAATAACTTTTCATTGTTTGCCTGATTTATTTGTTAGACATAGGCATTGTAAAAGAAATAACAAGATAGAAAGATAATTATTTTGAAATAGCATGTGATAGAATACTTAAATCACTATCATTATCCTTTTAAAAAAATTTTAAGGCAAGTCCAACAGACTGTCTTTTATGCGAAAGTGAGAGAGAGAGACAGAGAGAAAATTGGCATGCCAGGGCCTCCAGCCACTGCAATTGAACTCCATATGTGTGCACCTCTCCCAACCCCCATGCACATGTGCAACCTTGTGCACTTGCATCATTATGTCTGGATAACGTGGGACCTGGAGAGTCAAACATGGGTCCTTAGGCTTCACAGGCAAGCGCCTTAACCACTAAGCCATTGCTCCAACCCGTCATTATCCTTTTATTAAGATGTTCCCTGATATGGTTGCTTTTTCAGTACAATCTACACCATATATCACCAGGCTTTCTTATGCCTGATTTAGTTGCTAGCCATAATGTGTATGTCCTATGAAAATTTTATTTATGCAAATAGTTTTAAACTCCTTGAGGTTGTGAATGGATTTTATAGCTGTCCATGTTGGTTCATGCCTTTAATCTCAGCATTTAGGAGGCGGAGGCAAGAGGACTGCTGTAAATTGAAGGCTAGTCTGGCCTACAGAGTGAAACCCTGTTGCAAAAAAAGTAAGTAAAAATGAAAAAAATGAATTTCCTATTCTGTGTACTCCCATAATAATGACTACCATATTGAAGGTGTTTTACTTTGTACACATTTCATTCATTATTTACAACATAGGAAATTAGGTGTTATTTTTCCCATTTTGGCAGCTGCAGAAAGCCTCTAGTCCAAAGGTCATAAACCCATTAGATGACCATAAAACAGATTTTTAATATATGATTATTCACCTGGCTGCTCAGTGCCAGTTTTTGTGAAAGATCTACCCATCTAACCTCAGTGTAGTAGAGGGGAAAAAGACAGGTGTTTGTCTCCTTATGTTCTATGTTGCCAGGCTGCAGCCATGGACAAGTGCTCACTCGTCATCGAATCTGAGCTGTTTCCTCATCTGGAAACTGGGATTTTAAACAAGCACAACCCTTGAATGGGCTATAAATATTAAATAGGTGATACAGATGCAAAATAAATAGTTATAACTTATTTATGTCTTTCTTTTCTCTCATTGAAATGTAAATTGAGCCAGATATGGTGGCACAAGCCTTCAATTCCAGCAAAAGTAACAGCATTGCTGTGAGTTCTAGACCAGACTGGAACTTCAGAGTTCCAGGTCGGCCTGGGCTAAAGTGAGCTCTTCCTGGGCCAGGGTAGGAGGAATGTTAACTGAATGAATAAGTGAATGCATTAAGAGCCAAAATGAAAAGATATTTATCCAAAACACCACCTATTTTGTACACTATTATTCACTAGCCTACAAATGATGACACAATTCAATAATTGAAGATTTTGTGCAGCATTTTATATGCTAATACATTCATAATTACATTAATACATCTTCATTTAGAAAAGTCCTTCAGAAAAATTGCATTCACACTTCCTAAACAGAGATTACTTGTTTTGGAGATGTTTGTATCCCTCTCCAATAATCTTTTTCTTTTTTTTCTTTTTTTTGGTTTTTCGAGGTAGGGTCTCACTCTAGTCCAGGCTGACGTGGAATTCACTATGGAGTCTCAGGGTGGCCTCGAACTCACGGCGATCCTCCTACCTCTGCCTCCCGAGTGCTGGGATTAAAGGCATGCGCCACCACGCCCGGCTCTCCAATAATCTTTTGATTAATGGAGATTTTAAAAGCTTGCCGAACATCACTTTTCTCTAAATTAGTATGCAATTTTTGTGTACAGTAACTTTTCTGTCACTTGATTCAATATCACTGTTGTTCTGTAGCTTGAGTTTTATTTCTATTATTGTGATCTGACCTCTTTTCAGTATATTCTGTTGCTAAACAGAAGCTCTTCATAGTGTCCATACACTATCCTATTGTTTAAATTCTATATATCTTAACTCAAAACTATGATAGAAAGTGTACTTCAGGATAGAAGTGATAAACTAACCTTACATTGATCCTAAAAAATAATCTCTTTGTGGGGAAAAATGCTATTTTCACCCTGGAAATTTAAGACAATATATTTCTTTAGAAAGCACTGATCTTTAAAAAATATTTTAAGATGCTATGTTATAGATCTGACTGGCTTTTCACTATAGGTGAGATCTTTTCATTAATGAGTCAGAAAAAATGAAAATCATGAAATTGAAAACACTGATGCAGGTCCTACTTCTACATGTCACTATTTTTGTCATGAGGCAAATGTATTATAAGGCTACTTCATAGCTATAGTTCACAAATTTCAAATATTAGAAGTATAATTAGTAACAAGAGGAAGAAAGGCATTTTCAATGTTTTAGTTTCACATGACTGTAGATCAGTTAAATATTAATTACATGATGGAAACTTCATTAAGGAATCTGATAGCAAGGACAAAACATGACCAGTAAAAATATTTGCATAACAAAAAGCAGGGCAAATAAGACTATGTTTTTTTTCATTACATCACAACATTAAACATAAGCAAATTGTCTTTTATGGACAATTTTCCAGCTTCCTATGAAGTTTTCTACCATTTGCACTTGGATAGTATTTTAAAGCTATAAATTAGAAAAGAAACCCTACTATTCATACTTTTATGTGCCAACTATATATATCTTTTCTCTTAAATACAACAGTCATATATTCTGTGTAAAACTACAAAGCTCAGACCATTCTGAAAGGGTTAGTGGATACAGTTAGATCAGACTTAGGGGCTTGTTCAGTGTGAAGCCAGAGTAAAGCCAGCTGAGAGAGAGCACTGAACTGGCGGAAGTCTGGCTAATTTGCATTTAAAATTTTTAAAGACATGATAAAATAAGCCCTTAAAAATAATTTTAATCATTGCTCACAGCTAATGCTGTCTCTATTGCCACCTTAATAATTTCCCTATGACATGTTATGTCTCTCTGGATTAAAAACATATTCCTTCTTTTTATTGTCATAGTTAATTATTTGCTTTTCAGTATTCATATGATATATTTTCATAGGCAACTAGTATTAGCTCAGAGTCATTCTGAGTACTAGTAATGTTTAGTGACTTGGCAATTTTTGTTCAAAATATCCATCAGCTCAATATAGAACTTTAGTAAGAGACAGTTCAACATACTCACACATACATTGAAATACAGAACAGGGTTAAAAAAAAAAAAAGCATTATTTTGAGCACCTGCTTAATGTCAACTATATGCTTGGAAAAAGTACATTCATCCATGTGCCAAATGCAAAATTTAACCACAAAATAATAACCATTTCAATTAAACTGCATAACTTACCTGCAGGAATAATTTATTTTTAAAAAATTAACCTGGATTTGATATTGAAGTCTTTTTGCATATCCTTCCGTAAATGCTAAAAACTTAACTTTCTATTTATTAAGATATTTATGTGAGCTGGGCGTGGTGGCGCACGCCTTTAATCCTAGCACTCGGGAGGCAGAGGTAGGAGGATTGCTGTGAGTTTGAGGCCACCCTGAGATGACATAGTGAATTCCAGGTCAGCCTGAGCTAGAGTGAGACCCTACCTTGAAAACAACAACAACAAAAAAAAAAAAGAAGATATTTACTGGGCAGTATCTCAATGTGGCAAATTAAAATATACTATTTCCTGAAGATCAGAAATTGCATATAAGATTTTCCTGGATCTTGATTTTGTTCTGAAAATCTTATCATATGTCAAAATATTAAGTACTTTTTAGCATTTCAACTTATATTCCAGACCTAAATACCCAACTGCTACAACTTAGTATCCATATTTCTTTACACATATGTTTACTTTAAATAAAATACAGATAAAAGGCTTTTACTCATAGGCCTAACATAAACTTGAGTTAATAGTGATAATACTTTTTTAGTATTACTAAGTATGATTTTTAAAGCTCAAGAAATTTTTGAGATTGGGAAATGAGATAGTTGATGAAAGATAAAGAAAAATTGGATATCTCTAGCTACATGCTATTTTTTGTTAATTACCTCAAATGTGGAGGTGAAAAATAGAAAAAGTTTTTAAAAAGGGGGACAGTCAAAATTATAGATTTTGGCATAATATATTTATTTAAAAATACTGCTCATAGTTATGTCTGATTTAACATCAATGAAGAGACTCTTGGATGATCAATTACTGTGTTCTCATGATGACTAACATAAAAGTATCTTTCACAACTGAAAAGTATACCATGACACATACTACTGCTTATTTAAACACTGAGGTAGGGAATTTTATACTAATAATCATAAGATGTAGCTTAATTTAAATTTTTCATTGCTTATTCTAAGACAGAAATATTTTATTTCATCTTGCATCATTACACCCTATAAGATTGTGGTGGGTTTAGAAATGAATTATTCTAGACCTTTCAGATGTTTATATTTATTCATCACTGTTCCAAACTACGAGAAAAAAAGAAATGTATGTTATTTTTTAGATGATCCATACAGATTTAATCTGAAGTGCTTGAATTAGCAGAATGCTGCTGCATGATTGAAGATAACCACTTTTTAGTAAAAAAAGAAATTCTAAGGAAAAAAATGATAGGATAAATATTTGGGCTCAAAAGGGCCCAAAATGTATATTACAAAACTGTAAGAGATTGTTGTATTAACTGTACACAAAAGAGACAAATAATGAAATAATTATTCCTAAATATCAGTGAGATTATTTTTTAATTTTAGGAGGTCATGTTTCCAAAACATGTGTCTTAAACTCAGGCCAGACTTCTTGCGAACAAGTGCACACACTATGCCAAGAAGTAGAGGATTGCACAGTATTCTGATATGACAGTGATGGGTTAGTTGTATTTCTAACTTAAAAACCCCATCATTAAAAAAATGTTGGCAATTTTCCCTTACATGTGAATCTTCACTATTGATGTAAGGTTTTATTTTATAACTAAAATAAAATTTGTCAACATGACACATGGTCAAGACAAATGACCACCCTGCCTCCAGAGACTGATGTATTGATGAAATGTTAAAAGCAGAAGCCTCCGTCTTCAAATATTTCCAGGGAAAATTTTGAGTTGTGTTATCAGCTCTAAAAACTATTCTATTAATTTCAAAGATAATATCACTATAATCATGCCACTTACGTGTATTTGTATGCTTGGTAAATTATTTCGTTCATAGCATTGTCTGTAGGTGGGATTTTTTTTTCTTAGTGCTCAAAAATAAATGATGTGTAGTTGGATAAGGATGGTCATTTCTTACTTCTTACACCAAAGAACTGGTGTTTTTAGCTGGTTGTTTGGCGAGGTGGGGAGGAGTTCTTCCGGTTGAGAAAAGAGGAAAAAAAGCTATATATAAGAAGAGGGAGGACACCGAGGAATGGGGGCAGGGACAAGAGAAAAGAGGTTACCGTTACCGACACATGATGTAGCCATACGAAATACGTTGTTAATAATAATAGTAATAATAATAAACATAAAAGGAGGGAGGAAAGAGAGAGAAATTAGGTGAGACAATTTCAGTCTAATATCTGTGTGATTTTTCAGAATGTACATCTTCGGTCCCCCTTCTATGTGCTGATACCTCTGGATGGTTCAGAAGCCATTTTAAAAGTCAAGAAGCAAAATATGCGAATTCCTCTTGTGCTCTTGCAGGTGGTGTGGTGGCAGGGATAACCTTTGCTCGCTGGCTGGCAGTTACCAAACTTTTTTTTTTTAATGTCTGTGAAAATTAAAGACAACACAGAAAATTCTAAATCCACATCCTAACACCCGAAGTTCGCACAATGTTTCTACAGCAGATATCAAAATATTTGCCTGAAACTTTAATCTATCAAACCTATATGCAGACTGGGCGGGTGGGGTCAGATTCTTCGGAAGCATCTCCGCCCCTATACCTACTGGCCTTTCTCAAGCAGGCGGATTGAAAAGACCAGCCTCCCCTTAGGTGTCAGGCACACCCCAGCCCAAATGGCTTCTGGCGAAGGGGCTGTAATGAAAGTGCACTTTCAGTCCTGGAGAAGGAGTACTTTATGAAGGAAAGGCAAACCGTGGGGCACCTTCCCCACTTTCCCCAAGGGCTCGGGAGCCACTAAGGATTTTGCCTTCTCGCACCTGGACCCCAGGCTCAGGGCCCCGCTGGCCTCAGCTGTCACCGGGGAGATGACAAGTGGCTCCCGCCGCCGGCTCCCCTTCCCGGAGCTCCGAGGCACTCACCCGCCTGCCGCTCCGGCTCCCTCTGGCCCCGGTCGTCCAGCACGGTCTCCGGACGTCCAAGGGGACGGGAGGATGACTGCCGCCTCCCTGGGGCCCGCTGCCTGAGGGCTGGGACCTGTGGAGGCTGGCGGGGTGACCGCAGAGGCAGCTCCCGTCTCTGCCCGGGCTTCCCGCTTGTGCCCCGGCGCGGAGCTCGCGTGGCCGGGCGGGCCGCGCGCTCGCCGGGAGGGCGCCTCCAAGGTCACCCGCGAGCACCCGGGCCGGGGCGGGCGCGGCCTCCTGCGCCGCTTTGCCCGGGCTGCCGCGGCACCCGCGAGTTCCAAGCCCAGCGCCGAGGGGGGGCAGCGCGGCCAAGAGGCAGCCCGGGAGCCCGCCCGGCGCGGGACGGCCGGGCTCGCGGGGCCGCGGCGGGGGCTGCGCGGGTGCCCGGGTGCTCGCGCCCCGGCAGCATCCGCAGCCCCGGACGTCCCCGTCCGCGGGGAGCCCAGACCCGAGGGCCACCAACCTGCCGAGGAAACTAGCAGACTGTTATTTCAGGCGCGGAAATTTGAAATATTTGGACAGGAAGAGAAAAGAAACCTTAGCGGAGGGGGCGGGGGGGGGGGGCGGACAACCTAACGGTTTTGAACCGGGATTGTCCAGAGTGAGCGCGGGACCCCGGTCAGTCTGGAGACTGGGTTTCAGCGGGTCAGGAAACTTGGTGTCTTGGGATGGCTTTGGGCTCAGCTGCAACCCCATCTCAAGCGGGAGCTTGGTTCTGCCTGTCACTCGGTCTCTGCGTGGGTCTGTTCTCATGATCTGCAGTGTAAACGGAAATCCACCTCTAGAGACCACGACGGACTTTCTCCCCGGTGGCTTTTCGATGGAGGCGGCTTAGGCCAACTGGGACTTGCCGGCCCGATGGTCTTTCTTCCTCCAGCGCTGGGACCTCCCAGCACTGCTGGCTATTCCTTCAGTCCCTGGTGAAAGACTGAAACACCTTTATAGGAAATGAAATTTTGAAATCAGCCCTGCGACACAGATCCCACTATGTTGGTTTGATCAATACAGTAAAGGAAATCCATCAAACTGCCAAATGAATTCTTTCAGGGGGTAGAATACTTTATTACTTGTGGGTGTGTGGGTGTGCAGAAGCTCATCACAGGATTGCCTTGGTCTATGTTCCTCAAAACTATCGACTCACTACTGAAATACATTAAAAGGCACCTTGCTTTGGGGTCCCGAATTTGGGCGGAGTTTGCAAGCCTGGCTTTAGCTTACTGGACAAAGGCTGAATTTGGGTTTCCCAACAGCTATTCGAGCAAGGTCGCTACTGGGAGCGTCTCAGCTAGTATCCTGTGATCTTCTCTCTAGCATCGTACCCTGGGGTTCTGGGCACTCTATTAAATTAGGCCTCGCATCCTCAGTCTCTACACTTGAATAAATTCAGACTCCTTTCACTGCAGTTCACTGCAGTTTAGAACCTGTGAATTAAGCTCGACACCCTCTTCCATCCTATCTCAGCTTGTTATAGACTTTTGCTGAATATTGTCGAGGTTTTCGAGAGATTGCATAATGGCTTTTCAAATTTCCTAGAGGAGACCACATAACTCATTTCTATAATACTTAGATTAGCGAAGCTGTTTCCTGCGAAGAGCCACGGTAATGTGGAGATGTTTTAATGTGCACCAAATTTGAGGCTGATGAAGAGATACGGCTTCCTGTCCCTCTATTGTGCTCGGACCACCCCAGAACAAAGCAATTACAAAACTTTAGTTGCATGAGTGCCTTGTGCCTTTATAATCGAATTCTCTAAAAGGAAATTATACTTCATGGAGTAAAGTGAATGCTGGGACATGGTGGCTACTGTAGAGTGAAGTAAACTGATTTTTAAATTTAGAATCGCTTTAACTTTAAAGCAAAGAGGATTGCTTTTATTACTCTCAGTAATAAAATAGTGTTGTGCTTAGGAAATATTCAGATTACTAAAGTCATATTTGTATATTGAGTATTTTTAAATCAAAATACAACTCTTTCAAAAGTGGCAATCTTAATTTCATGTTGCCATTAAAATAAATTTATTCAGTATCTTGTGGTTAAAGGTGGCAGAAATCAGTCTCCCTGTACTCCATTTGGGGAATGTTAATCAAAAAGGGAAAAGGTTTAATCTGTTCCTCCTATGCTTTTAGATTATAGTGGAAAATAAGTTATTGGAAACCACACATGCACAGCCATTCCAATCTTGTTGGTCAAGCATCAGAGCCATGCCCTTCAATAAACTTTGAAGTATTATGCTCTTTTTAAAGCAAGGGCAGAGAGCTTATGAAGCAAAGAAGGGAACTTTTTCATAAAACAGCTTTGTATATGTGGGGATTGATGAATAGTGTTTATAAGTTCCTTCAAAAAATCTTATTTTTAGCTAAAACGTGTTCCCACTAAAGATTTTATACTCATTTACTAAAAATTTTGGGTCAAGTACCATATTGAGGAGTTATTTACTTATTGTAAGTTTCTATATTTATTATTTCTGAGACCCTAAAATATTCTGTAGGCCTTTGTATGTCATTTACACATTTTTATCTTGCCAACTTTTTATCCCCCCAAAAGTAGTGTTTGCATTTCAACATTTAAACATTTTGTAGCTTTAATGTTTTGCATTCAGAGAGAAAGTCAGTGTTACCCTTGATAGATTTGTGGTGCAATCTTGAGAAACATACCAAACAATTGTTTCCTTTTTATGATTAAGAAAATCAATAAATGGGAAGCACTTTTAAGGGAGAATTTCTTTTTAAAATTCACTTTGTGTGTATGTGTGTGTGTGTGTGTGTATAGTTTTTAGATTGCTACTTCTGAAATATATCCTTCAATTGTTTGACTTAACTTTGAGAAAACAGGCCGACTGAACATTAGGTATAATTCATACCAAAATAATTTTACGCTTGATCTTCAAAAATGCTGTTCATATTCTTTTTGAAGCAGAAATGCTTATAAAAAGGAGATAACAAAATCTTTGGTGAGTGTGCACTGGAAAGAAAAAAGAGAATGACTAAATTGTAAATAGAATATCTAATTTTTCAATTGGCCTTCTTTTTCTAATGCTAAGACTTATAGCATCATAAACTTTTAATACAGTTCTTAGCACGTGGCTGTGTGTGAATTACAGAGAAGAGAAAATCACAGTAAAACATAGGTCTGTTCTAAAAAAAAAGTATTTTAATTAAGCAAAGAACATCAGAACAAATCATCTTTAAATCAAAGTCAAGTTGGATATTGAGATTGGCAAAGAGATAAGCAAGGAAAAATGTCAAAGAAAGATAAAATACTGAGAAAAAAAGCCAAAGCTATTTGCAATTATATGTTAGAAATTAAAATTTTGCCAGTGAAAATGATGTTGCTTAAATATATTCATAAACCTGTAGTAAGATTTCCATTTATGCACTTTCAAAAGATTAGCTAGCTGCTTAAAATATGACAAAAGCTATATTTTAAATGATATTAAAATAGTCAGGAAAATATACCAATTAACTGAAAAGTAAAGGCAATGTGGAAAAGCCATCCTCACATTCACTGCAGATTTGGGGGGCCCCCTTCCCCATTTTCCTCCATGAGGCTAATGATCTCATTCCTTCCATAGAGCCTGGCTAGGTCTAAGGCGGTGTCCCCTTTATGGTTCCGATGCCCCACATTGCTGGCTGTGTGCTTCACAAGGAACTCCACCACTGGAAAGTGGCCTTCTTTGGCAGCCAAGTGCAAAGGCAGGTTTCCTTCATTATCCTCGATATTAACATCAGCTTGAAACTCCAGCAAAGTCTGTACAGTGTCCAGGAAACCTGCTCTGGCTGCATCATGAATGACAGCGAAGCCAGTTTGGTCTTTCAAATTGGGATTAGCACCTCTAAGTAGTAGTCTCCTGGCAATCTCAGGATTTCCAAGCTTCATAACCTAGAAAAGAAATTCAAAAATGGTAGAATCTTTCAAGTGCTCATGCTATGGTAATATTTAAAAACATCTGACTGTCCTAGTTATGTAACTGTTTTTGATGGCGTACTTGAAGTTTCATGGGGTAGAGTTTGTAGGACTCAGTGGCAAGAAAGTACTAACCAGTAAACATGAAAGAAAACTTGTAAATATTGAGCTTCTTTGATGGAATACCTTTAAATGAGCTCATATGGGATAAATTGGTCAATAAAGCAGAATTTGTACAACATGTAAAAAAAATTCATGGACAACTTGGTTCATTATCTTTCATAAAAGATTTGTGTAGTTTCTTTTTGTGAATTCCTTAAACTAAAAGACATGGAATTTTGGGTTTAAATAAGAATCTTCTATTTGTTCAGACTCATTAAATATGCCTGGAGTACTAATTCTGAAACATCAACTGAGGATAAAATGTATTTCCTAAAAAGCTACTGAAAACAAATAAGAATGGCAAGTTTATTTAAATCTCCAAAAAGCATCACCCCATGTGAGACTGGTATATTAAAATCTGAAAGTTGATATTTTCTTAAATGATTAATTTCCACAAGTTCCCTCAAAATATGTACTGCCCCAAATTTCCAACCATTATTTTTTTCTTTGCAAGCTATTTAACAGTGGCTAGTAGGATTATTCAGTGTTCAGAATGAATTTCAAATCATAGAATGTCTGTGATTATTAAGGCATTAGTGTCCTACATTGCTTTTTATATCAATTTATTTTGAACTATGGTTGTGATATGCTTTGTATTATATAAGAAATTATTGTATGACAACTATTGTTAATTAAACAGTCTTCCTCTGTTAGCTACAGTTTGTCAAAGTTCTAACTAGCCTCCTCATTTAAGTGAGGAGAAAAAAGGTATTTAATGTGTGTTGGGACAGTACTGTCTTGTGGCATGAGCCATTTAATAATCAGCTGGTGACACTGTCTTATTTCCTTCTAGAGTTATAAGCACTTAGGAATAGCTACTTTAAAGCTATCAGCATTTTAAAAGTCAAAATATAGTATCAACGTATACTACTATCAACATATAAAATAATTTACATAACAGACACGTATTTGCTGTTGTTAAAATAAAGTTTACTTTAATAGATATCTATTAGTCTTTCATAGTTAAAAATATCTTGTGCAACAGCACAAAAGTATAAAATATATGTAATTTGGGGTGAAACACATGATTCTGATTAACATGCTAGAAATCTTCAACCACTTAATTAGCTTCATTTATATTTAGCTATATTCATAATAATCTAGATTTAAAATGAGTAAGTTACATACTACATTCAATATTTATTAAATAATCCATTGGAAAATATATACAAGGCTGATTTATATCTTCAGAATGTATTCTAAAAATAATCACAAATTAAGTAATAAATATATATTAAGACTTACTAATATTTCATAAATGCAAGCTATATAGTTGGTCCAATTATTATCCCTTTTATAAATTCTTTCAGTCCTTCTTCTGTGACAGTAGGGAAAGGACACTAATTTGTCCAGAAACATATTTTTGATTATAAAAATTAATACAATCTAATTTTTTCCATAACTCCTTAAAGTTTTTATTTACATGTAAGGACTACAAGTGATGAAAACAAGAGACGGATACCTTAGCAAATGTATTGTTGGGCCTTTGTTACTATCCTGATTGAAAAGCACTAGGAGGAGAAAAGGCTTCTTCAGTTGAGCTAAATAAACATAGTTATAGACGAAAAATTACCATCTTTCACAGAAAATAGCAATATTAGAAACAGTTTTGAAGTTCTTATGACACAACTGTAGAGTCAGAACTACACATGCTGAAAATAATCTTTGGGACTTGTGCGTATGTGTGTGTTTCAGTATATGTAGTAAAAGTAAGTCACAATAAGTGGGTTATTATCTAATAAGTTTGTTAATATCAACAAGATTGCAGAGTTGTTTTAAAAATGTCAGAGATTTAAAAAAATAGTATTAATCATTCAGTCTTCCTATTAGTCAAAAATCCTGTACCATCTTATACTGAACATGGGTTAAGTGGCTCTGTGAAACTGATACAGTCTTTTGACTTTTCAGTAGGAAACTTTTCAATACATTGAATTTGTGGCATTGCTATCACCACCAAATCTGTTCAAAAATACTGGGTGGAAAAAGAAAAAAAAATCCTTTCTCTAATCTGCCCAAAACAAGATAAATAAATTAGAATCTACACATAAGCTTCCTTAATACTGTAAGTTTACAATGTTTAAAAGCTTAAAATGTACAAAAGTTCTAAATGTATAGCTTATATAGATTTTCACTGTGATTTCTCCTGCCAATTAAATTTTTAATTTTTATAAGTGAAAAAAAAACTCTCAAATGCCTTCTCCCTAATGGGTTTTCAAAAGCAGCTTCTGAGTAAAAGCTCCTAAGAGTACCATCAGAACTCTGATAAACTAACTATTTGAGACTACTTGTCCAACTTTTTTTTGTTTGTTTCTAAGCCTTTCAACTAAGTTACATGATAGTATTTGGGGGAGGTAAAGTATTAATCATCAGGTACATATTTGGCAGCTGGACGTGTGTCAATTGTTGCCTGTAAGTCTAATTGCTGAAAATTAGAGCATATCACGGCAATACTGCAGAGACAGAAACAGCACAGCTCAGCTCTGATTAGAAAATTCAACTTTTTATTTCTCCTCACTCCTGAATAGATAAATGGTATGGTATTAACTGAAATGCACATCCTGTCCCCTGCCCAGGCTACCTTTTCTAAACAAGGAAAGGTCGTTTGTCAAAACCTGAAGCATTTGAAGAAAAAAATAAATAAATAAAACCAAACAATCCTACTAGTAGTAAGAACATTAACTTTAAAGTCAATTATTAGGACCGGAATATGTAGAAACACTGATAGTAGTTTATTTACTTCAAAAAATAACCATGATAATGTGCTTAAAGAGCTACTGAAGCAACAGAAAACAAAACAAAACAGACCTCGACGCTATGACTATTTAAAAATCCCCACCGTCACAAAAAAATTCCAAAATTATGACCAAACCAAGAATCCTCTTGATACTGAGGATGTTATAGGATTTGACGAGTTTCTTCAAAGTACGTCATTTTGGGGAGTTGGATCCACTTAAAGATATAAAATATGGCAACCAACTAAGTTTTAAGACCGTGAAAATTTGTATTTCTAAAAACTTCAAGGCTGTCATTCTAGAAGCCTTGGTCACAAAGGCAATATTATTAATCCATTTCCCCCACCTCTCTGGATACCAACCTGCAACGCAGTTCTTCCAAATCCATTTTGTATGTTCACGTTTACATTATTTTGCAACAAAGTAGTAAGTTGCTCTAGGTCTCCCCTGGCAGCTGCGGACGCCAATTCGTTCCCCCAAGGCTCGGCCATTCTTTAGGATCCTGACGATCGATTGGGAGAAGATGGTGAGTCGTTTCTCTTCTCTCCCCCCCACCCCCGCCCCCGGCCTTTGCTCCTAACCAGGCTGCATGATGGCATCAGAGACTGACAGAAGGACGGGGATGGTTAATCTGGAGTACAGCTCGGTAGTAAATACTAGTAAGATCTGCCTGCCAAGAGCCCGCCCCTCGATCCACACGTGATTATTCTGCAAAACCGAGCCCACTGGAGAGGGGGGCCGCTTTCTTCGCGTTTTAGCTTAACCCCTGTGAAGGATTCAGCTGCGAGCGGACAGACACACAGACATTCCTGATTAATCACTCTGGGTGTGAGATGCAGGCAGAGCTGTCATGTAGCGAAGCTTCTGCGCTCAGGGAGGAATGTGCAGGGAGACTTAAGGGACTAGGTCAGGTCAGAAACTACCGCGGAAGGCACGGGGTGGGAGGGAAGAGAAGAAAGACACGAACCCACCCTGGTTCACGGAGGTGACTCGAGCCAGAAGGTCGGGGGCAGGTCCTCGGAAGGGCTCCTTTCCATCCGTGTCGCCGCGCGGGTGATCCCGAGTCGTCTGCACTGCAAGAGCGCCGCGGAGGCTGGATGCTGACGTGCTGGGGGCGGGGAGGGGGGTTAAAGATGATCGCCCGGGACAGACGAGAGTAAACAGTTCCGTGGCCCTCCGGTTCCAGGTCTCAACGACTCTCCGGCATGCTCGGCTTCTTCCGAAGAGCCTGGAGTCCCACCGGGGCCGAGCTGTGGGCTAACGGCGCGCGTGAAGGCTCCAGAGCCCGCGTGCCGGGTGGCCGCAGCTCCGCCGAGCCTCGGAGGCCGTAGGAGCCGGGCTGGGCGCGGGTGTCCCAAGGCTGCCGGGCGCGCCGCAGTCCCCCCGCAAGAAGCCCGTCATGCCGGCCCCGCCGGCTCCCGACAGCCCGAGGCCGGAGGAGGGCGACGACGTGGGAAGCGTCTACCGGGCTCCGGGCGCCCGGGCAGCTCGCGGCGGCATCACGGCGGCGCGGGACGAGCTCCTCCGTGACTTCCCGCCTACGCCTGGGCTAGCTCCGGCTGCGCACCGCGGGCGTCTTCGCCGCCGCCTTTCTCTCTTTCCTCTCCCGATTTTTCGGTGCCCTTCGGAGACGGGAAAGTCCTGGGGAGGCCGGGCCAAGCTCGGAGGACCGGTCGTCGCCACAGGTCCCGGGCGCAGCCAGTCCCGCCGACCTCTGGGCGACGGCCCTGCAGCTCTGGCACTCCGTGTCACTTGGTCAGTTCTCCGCGGTCCCTCAGCCCGTGCCGCCGACAGGGCAGCGGCTGCCAGCCAGCCGTGTTCCGGAGCCGAGCTGGGCAGCAGCGAGTCCTCCCGAGCCGCGGCGCTGCCAGTGACAGCTTCTTTTGAAGTTGGCTGCCCTAAAATCCCTGGTCCCGGCTCGCTTCACGCCCACAGCCCGGGGCGCGACGTGCCCTGGCCGATCCGGTCCTCTCCTGCCTCGCTGGCCTCTCCTCTCGCTGAAACAACTGCTGTTTCTGTTGCCTCTGCAGAGACCGTGCCGGTTTCTTCTCTCTCTCTTTTTTTCCCCGACCTCATCAGCTTTTTTTGAAAAGAAAAAAATTGAGCGCTTTTTGAGTTGAAAAACCCGCCCCCATTTTAACGGCAGAGTTTTAAGGAGGCTCGGCCGAGTTGCCGCGCCGCGGGAGCGGGAAGACAGGGCCACGCCCACGCCCCGCCCTCAGCCGCTGGCGCTCCGGCGGCCCGCCGCGCACGCTCCGCCCCCGAGCCCGCGCGCTCCTCCCGCCGCCGCGCTCCCCGCGGGCCCCCGCCCGCTCCGCGCCGCGGCCTCAGGGGCCGCAGGGTTCGCAGCTGCATTCTGGGGCGGAGCAGGGGGCGTAGCTAACAGTCGGCGGCGGAGAGCTGGAAGGCCGGAGCGGCGCCCAGGCGCGCTAGGAGTCTTTTTCCGACGATAACGGGGCGGGTCGGCCTGCCTCCACGTCCCCCGGCTCCTCCGGGCGAGCGCACCAACAGGAGGTGGCCTGCGTCTACCCTGGGCCTTGGCACCTGTCACACCACCACCCAGGGCCGCAGAGTTGGCCCAGTCCTCCGGAAATGCAAGTTTGTACCCGGAGCTGTACGCAAACGTTAAGCATCGAAAATCCTGATGAACTCCGAAATCTTAAGGTTCCAGACATTAGAAAAATGTGAACTATTTCTTTTTTTTCTTTTTTGGTTTTTTGAGGTAGGGTCTCGCTCTAGCTCAGGCTGACCTGGAATTCACTATGAAGTCTCAGGGTGGCCTTGAACTCACAGTGATCCTCCTACCTCTGCCTCCTAAGTGCTGGGATTAAAGGCGTGCGCCACCACGCCCGGCTAAATGTGAACTATTTTTCTATTCTTAGAAGAAAGGGATAAAATTCAACTAATTTAAAACAAAATTTAAAACCATGAGATGTGTTTTCTAACAAAGAAATTTGTTGAAGTTCTCTTGTCCATTATTAGATGGAGGCTTGGCTGTGGGGAGAGTATTCCAAGTGGAAAGGAATAGTTTACCCATATCATTTATTTCAATCATCTATCACCAATTTTCTGCATTTTAAACTTCCTCTTAGGTGAGTTTACTACTTCCTATATTTTTATTCTTTAAAAAAATCCAACACAGTTGCATGATGCACCCAGTGGTTAAAATGAAACCAAGCAAAAAAATGACAAGTGGTTTAATTAGAAGCAGCCACTGGCATATGTAGCCTTAAGCAACACCATCTGTAGCCAGTTCCTTGAAGTAAACGGGGAGTATTAAAACATACCAGAAACATCTGGACAATCATCTAGCAACAGGTTGGCTGCTAGGCAGAGGAAACTGGCAAGAACCCTGCAGTGTTTGTTTGAATTGTTGAGACAAAAAATAACCAGAGCTCTTTTCTGAGGTAACTAGAGCCGAACATATTGAATCAAATGGCTATTACAACAAAAGAAATTAACTCCTGTTTTTCTTAAATATAGTTACACAATTCAAATACAATATTTAGGACTGTGTGTTTACTATTACTAAATAATTTACTTTGATTCTTCTGGGACCTATAGTATTTTCCTAGTATACCTGGAAGTGGTGACAGAACAGTACTATTGGCTTATAAGCAGTAACTGGCATTAGTCCAATTTACAAAAGCTGCTTTCTAGCATTTCATGGCTTCCTGCTTAGAGTAAATATTTTAATGAAGAGTAAAATTGTATGTATTATCTACAATAGGTATACATGTGTGATAATTTCCATGAAATACTTTTTTTTTTTTTCAAGGTAGGGTCTCACTCTAGCCCAGGCTGACCTGGAATTCACTATGCAGTCTCAGGGTGGCCTCGAACTCATGGTGATCCTCCTACCTCTGCCTCCCAAGTGCTGAGATTAAAGGCGTGCGCCACCACACCCGGCTCCATGAAATACTTTTGCTGAATAAAAATGTATAAATAAAATAAAAATTACACAATATTAAACCCAGTGGACTAATTAAAGTGCTTTGCTGTTTTTTAATTTAATTTAATTTATTAGCGTGAGAGAGAGAATGGGTGCACTAGGGCCTCTAGCCACTACAAACGAACTCCAGATGCATGCTCCACTTTGTGCAGCTTGCTTACATGGCTACTGGGGAATTGAACTTGGTCCTTAGGCTTCACAGGCAAGAGTCTTAACTGCTAAGCCATTTCTCCAGCCCCTTTGTTGTTTTTAAAAATATTTATTTGAGAGACAGGAGAGAGAGACAGAGAGAGAATGGGCACACCAGGGTGTCTTGCAGCTGTGAATGAACTCCAGATGCATGTACCACTTTGTATATCTGGCTTTATGTGGGTACTGGGGAATCCAAACCAGGCCATTAGGTTTTGCAAGCAAGTGCATTTAACCACTGAGCCATCTCTCCAGGCCCGTTGTTGTTTTTTGTGACAGGATCTCTAAGTAGCCCAGGCTGGCCTAGAATTTATACTGTGTTATACTGGGAGGGCTGGAATTACAAATGTGTACTACCATACCCTGTTGAATTAAGACTTCTGGAGATACTAAGCACTAAAGATTTTGATGCCCCACCACTCTAAAAGATGTATGTAAACAAAAATAAAAATGATACAAAACCCCCCAAATAAGAGTAGAAAAGTACAACTAAATTCCGCCTTTCTCATGATTACTTCAGCTGTCTTTGCTAAAAATTAAAAAAATATTTCATTTTATTTGCAAGGGGGGGTATGAATGGGCATACCACAGCCTTCTACCACCACAAACGAACTCCAGATGTATGTACATCTTGTTTTATATTGATCCTGGAGAATCAAACCTGGGCACACAGGCTTTTCAAGCAGTGCCTTTAACTCTGAGCCATCTCCCCAACCCATAAAAGAGGACTTTTGTTGTTGTTGCTGTTTTTGAGGTAGGGTCTTGCTCTAGCCCAGGCTGACCTGGAATTCACTATGTCATTTTAGGCAGGCCTCAAAGTGATTCTGATTATCCTACCTCTGATGGGATTAAAGGTGTGTACCACTACACCAGGCCTGAAAATTTTAAAGTTTGTAAGAAAGCTATTTTTCTTTTATTTTGAATTTTGGTTTAGCTTATGGCCTAAAGTATGCTTATGCTGCCTATTGTGTAAACCAAAAGTGGCAGATGTTATAGTCTAGTTCAGAGCACATAAAAGAGCATTACAAAGTAGCACCAACTAGGGCTGGAGAGATGGCTTAGCGGTTAAGGTGCATGCCTGCAAAGCCTAAGGACCCTGGTTCGATTCTCCAGGTCTCACGTAAGCCAGGTGCCACCTGTTTGCAGTGACTAGAGGCCCTGGTGCACCCATTCTGTCTCTCTTTTTCCCTCTTTCTGTCTCAGATAAATAAGTAAAAATCAAATTTTTAACGTTTAAAAAAAGTAGCACCAACTAGAATCTATTTCCCTCCCCCCTTTCTCGCTCCCTCTCTTCTTCCTAGAACTCACTATTCTCTTTCCTTAGCATCCCTGGTATTGGGAATACAGGCACACACTACCCTGTCCAACTGAAAATCTGATACTTCATGAGAACTAGTACACTGCAGTAGATTTAAAAGCATCTCTGGGTTGGAGAGATGGCTCAGTGGTTAAAGGTACTTGCTTGTAAAACCTGACCACCTGGGCTCAATTCTCCAGTATCTAAGCAAAGCCAGATGTGCAAAGTGGCACATTCATTTGGAGTTTATTTACAGTATCAGGCGGTCCTGGACCACTCATAGTCCCTTCTCTCTCTCTCTGTCTTTCTCAAATAAATAAAAACATTTTTTGATAAAACAAAACATAAAAGCATCTCTGACTTAATAAACTTATACTTTAACATAGTACATAGGGAAGATTCATAGTTAAGTACTTTCTTACATTAAAAGTAATAATTTCTCCTTTAACATGTCCCTTAAATGCTGAAAGACAATATTTAAAGTTGGATATTAAGTACTAAGAATCATGGAAACCTTTTTAGTCAGTAGTTCATAATCATTTTATAGGACTTATAGCATATGATTCAGTCAAATTATTTTATGCCTTTCCTGCATTGACTCAAATATGTACTTTCTAAATGATAAGCTTTGAGAAAGGTGTAGACAGCAACTGCAATTTCTTATATTGGCCTTAAAACCTTCCTCTTTGTTGAATTTATAAACAGAGGTGGAAAACAGATTGGCATCATTAAAAGGCCCTCTTAAGCATTTTTACCTGTGGATGTGGCATTTTATTTCTGAGACTCAGCATGTTTTTCCATATGGATACTCAACACCCCTTAGGAAAGCCCTTTTACAAATATTTATTTAGGGTTGGGGAGATGGTTCAGTAATTAAAGGCACTAGCTTGCAAAACCTAGAGACCTGGGTTCGATTCCCCAGTACCCACACAAATCCAGGTACTCAAAGTGATACATGCATCTGCAGTTCATTTGCACTGACAAGAGGCCCTGGTGTCTTGCCCATTCTCTCTGTCTCTTAAATAGGTAAATAAAAATATCCCCAAAACAACAACAACAAAACTTTATTTACACATTGTTTGTATGTGGGCATGCCAGGGCCTTTTGCTACTGCTAATGAACAACAGACACTTATGCCACTTTTTGTATCTGGTTTATATGTGTGCCTTGGGAACTGAACCTGGACAACACATTTTGCAAGCGACTGCATCTGCTGAGCCATCTTCCCAGGCCTTAGGAAAGCCTTTTTGAAAAAAAGAAAAAGAAAAAAAAAAAAAGGAAACTCAAAGGCTTAAATGCAATAGCAGTAATTAACATTTGCAGTGTTCTGTGGTTATAAAATGTGATGCATACATTACTTAACATTTATAACTGCTAGGTAAATATAATTATACCCATTCTTTAGCAAAGGAATTAAGGCTGACAGAGGTTGTGACTTAAAATCAGCGGGTTCATAGGCACAGGATTCATACTTTGATCTTGGGTCCTACATCTTATACCTTTTCCATTACTTAAGAGTCCAGGATCAACTGCTTGAGTTGCTAACATACCTGATAGGCAACTC
This sequence comes from Dipus sagitta, assembly GCA_036346955.1. Taxonomy (NCBI): domain Eukaryota; kingdom Metazoa; phylum Chordata; class Mammalia; order Rodentia; family Dipodidae; genus Dipus; species Dipus sagitta. The sequence goes on from CM070773.1 coordinate 86,732,434, forward strand.
AAGGCCCAGACCATAAGGACGGAAGGGCTTTGGGGAGGGGAAAAGGAGGGAGGAAAAGCAAACACAAAACCAAATATAAAATGAACTGGTACTATAGAAACCTTTATGCTTGGAGATAGACTAAAAGATACAACCCTCAACAGGAGTAAAAGAACACCTGGAAAGAAGGGCCCTGGAGAGGGTGGGATTAAGCTGAAGCTTAAAGGAAAAGAATTCTTTTTTGTCTCTGGCCTGTAACTCCCAGTACCAGAAATTGGTTGCTACCCACATTGAGCTGTTGATCTGAAGAGACCTACGAGGTCCCCAAATCAAGACAGCTTTCTGTCAAAGCACTTGATTACTCTCCTGAGACAAAAGGTGAGACCCTGTTGCTGAAGACACTATATGTTGCCAACACAGAGCATGGAGAAACCTGGCTAGAATCAGGAAGAGAGTCAGTCTCCAGACAGTTAACCCATGTAGTGCTGGAAAGCACTATATGAGCTACTGGGAAAAAGTGGCTAACAAAATGGTCTGAACAATGAGGTCTAAGCTACTCAGAAGAAAATACCATGACAGGATGTACATGCCAGTACAATAGTGACACACAGCCTCAATGGGTAACCAATAGCTTTCTGATTGGCTAAGAGATCTGCTCAGTGTAAAGGAACCCATATGTGGAATTGGGAACCAGATAAGAATCCCATGGAGACAAAGATTATGCTTTCCAGTGTCAAGCTCTCAGTAGTCTTTGGCTAAAAGAGGGGTTACATCCATTAAATTCTCCCTAAATTAATAATGCTTATCCCATTTAAACTATGCTAACTTCACTCTCTGTTGGAGAATATGTTCTTCTTTTTCAGAAGGTAGCAAGACCCAGGGGTATAAACTACAACACTCACACTTCAGCCAAACCACAGCTGAAACCATAGAGGAATTGGAGAGACAAGCTTGACTGCTGCTTCCATGCTGAACCTGATAATCAGCGCCAGGGTGCAGAAGACAGACCCTGAGGATACTCAACACCTACCAAAGCAGAGATCCAGAGGCACTTAAGAGTTCATTATTGAAGTAGACTTAAAATTCACCCACTAGGGATTGGCTTAGCAGTTAAGTGCTTGCCTGTGAAGCCTAAGGACCCTGGTTTGAGGCTTGATTCCCCAGGACCCACCTAAGCCAGATGCACAAGGTGGCACATGTGTCTGAAGTTCGTTTGCAGTGGCTGGAGGTCCTGGCGGGCCCATTCTCTCTCTCTCTCTCTCTGTCTCTCTGCCTCTTTCTCTCCCGGTCATTCTCAAATAAATAAATAAAAATAAACAAAGAAAAAAATTAAAAAACAATTCACCCATTATAGCTCAGGGACTTTTGCAGAAGAGGGGGCCAAAAGATTATAAGTGCCACAAGTTGAGACATCATGCCCTGAAGCATTCACTGTCCCAAAAAATAACTGAATGCTGCTCCCAAAACGCATAACCCACAACCCCATGGGGAATACCTGCAACCCCACTGAGGAGCGTCCCCAGCAGAATGGGGTCAAGGAGGGAAAAGAGGGTACCAATGAATCCACATGAAATATGTTGCTAATAATAATAATAATAATAATAATACAGGAGTCCAGGATTAGCCACTAGACTCTTAACATATTAAATCATTGGCTAAACTATATTTTTGATTAGTAAAATAGGAGTTTAACAATATACTAGAATTAGTCTCATGAATTATAAGAAAGATGTAGTGGTAAAAATACCTTTTTTTTATCGTAATCAAAAGATCAAAGTTAACACCCATGAGTAATTTATGTTGATATGTAATGACTCTAATATAATGTCATTAGAAGGACCTAACATCCTTATAGTATTACTCAAAATCCAAAAACTCAGTATAATTCTTTAAATGTTTTCACTTTTTTTTTTAGATAAGCTCTTTGTAGGTAGCCCAGGCTGGCTTTGAACTCTCCATCATCTTGCCTCACATTCCTAAGTGCTACAATTAAAAACATGAGCCACCATGCCTAGCATAAACTCAGTCCTATGAGGAAATATTAGGCCAACTCAAGTTAAAGGGCATTCTATAAAGTTTCTGACTCCTTAAAAGTATCAAGACCTGTGTAGCAGCCAGCTTCAGATTCACTGAGATGAACTTTCAGACCAGGCACAGTTATGGAGGAAGGGATATTTATTGAAGCTTACAGATCCAGGGAAAGTTCCATAATAGAAGAAGCTGGCCTGCCTTCACAGGACCATGCAGAGAGAGAGAAGTACAAGCCAAAAAGCCACACAGCACACTTCAGAAACTCCAGCCAGGCACACTTTGCATATCTTTAGATTGAAAACTGAAACCCACCACCACACCTTAAGATCCACCCAGTGACACTGCCTCCAGCCAGGTGGCTAAAGATGCAAACTACAAACAAATAAACAACTGAATATATTGGGGGCCATCTATTCTATTCAAACCATCACAACCTGTATATGTTTTTGGAGCTTATAGATGCAAGTTTTATTTTTATTTTGGGTTTTTTGAAGTAGGTTCTCACTCTAGCCCAGGCTGACCTGGAATTCACTATGTCTGAGGCTGTCCTCAAATATACAGTGATCCTCCTATCTTGGTCTCCTGAGTGCTGGGATTAAAGGCATGTACCACCATGCCCAGCACAGGGCAGGGGCAGGGCGGGGCGGAGGAAAGACTATGAATGAATGGGCACACCCAGGTCTACAGGCTCTGCAAACTCCAGATGCATGCACCACTTTGTGCATCTGGCTTTATGTGGATATTTACATGTGTACTGGGGAATTGAACTCAGGTCGTTAGGCTTCATGGGCAAGTGCCTTAACTGTTGAGCCATCTCCCCATCCCCCAAAATAATTTAATTTTGAACAAAAATTTAGTGCAATAACTATGAAAACTCTATTACTTATACTTGAAAGAAAGATGAAAATTTTTTTTGTTTTGGTTTTTGAGACACTAAGTTCAACACTAGCCCAGGTTAACCTGTGACTACGTATCCTGGGCTAGTGTTGAACTCACCATGATCCTCCTACTTCAGCCTCCTGAGTGCTGGAATTAAAAGATAATTAAATAAATAGGATAATTAAATAAAAAGGATAATTAAAGTATAAAGAATATGAAGACTCTAAGACCTGCAGTTGAATTTGGCTGAGCTCCACAAATTTTTACAATGGACCAAGTATGAAAATGGGTAGATTAAATTACTTTGGGCTGGAGAGATAGTTTAGAGATTAAGGCACTTGCTAGCAAAGGACCCAGGTTTGATTCCCCAGTACTCATGTAAAGCCAGATGCACAAGGTGGCACCTGCATCTGGGGCTCATTTGCAGTGGCTAGAGCCTCTGGGGTGCTCATTCTCTCTCTCTCTCAAATAAATAAATAAAATATTTTAAAAATCATTTTGGCCAAATGTGGTAGTGCATGTCTTTAGTCTCAGCACTCTGGAGGCAGAGGTAGGAGGATTGCTGTGAATTTGAGGCCATCCTGAAACTACATAGTGACTTCCAGGTCAGCCTGGGCTAGAGTGAGCCCCTACCTCAAAAAAAAATTTTTTTATTTGTATTGCTCATGTTTATGGAAAAAGAATTCTCTTTATTTTTATTCCCTTGGTGACACTTCAGAGAAATTGTTTCCTCTTCTTAATTCAATATTTGTTTTTCTTCCCATTTCTTTGTAGTGGAGAGTTACTCTGGATTCTCAATATACAACCGTTAAAAGTTAGATCATATAGAAGAAACAATCTCTTCAGGAACTGTGTAAACTTAGCAGCATGGAGAATGATACTGTAAGCAGTCACCAGGGACAGTGGAAAGAACATGGGTTTGACCTGCCCTTGAGTTCTAGGTCATTCACTCTGTAGCATAATAACCTTGTACAAATTTGTAACCTCCCAGAGAACTAAGCTTTTTATTCTTTTTTTTTTTTTTGAGGTAGGGTCTTGCTGTAGCCCAGGCTTACCTCAGATTCACTATGTAGTCCTAGGGTGGCCTTGGACTCATAGCAATCCTCCTACCTCTGCCTCCTGAGTGCTGGGATTAAAGGCGTGCACCACCATGCCTGGAAAGCTTTTTATTTTGTAAAGTAGTTGTTATGAAGATTTAATTAAATGAGATAAGGTTTAACATGTACCTGTACTAGATCCACACAGTAAAATTTAAGATATTCAAATTACTGGGCTGGAGAGATTGCTTAGCAGTTAAAGCATTTGCCTGCAAAGCCAAAGGACCTCAGTTCAATTCCCCAGGACCCTCGTAAGCCAGATGCACAAGGTGGCACATGCACCTGGAGTTCGTCTGCAGTGGCTGGAGGCCCTGGCATGCCCATTCTCTCTCTCTCTCTCTCTCTCTGCCTGTCTGTCTTCCTCTCTCTCTGAAATAAATAAATAAAATTCAAAAAATACTGCTATATACCCAAGATTTTGCTATGCATGAACTTTGGTCCATATAAAAACACAGAAGCGCTGCAGAGACGGCTCATCAGTTAAAGGTGCTTGCTTGTAAAGCCTGATCATCCATGTTTGATTCACCAGTACCCATGTAAAGGCAGATGCACAAAGTGGCACGTGCATATTGAGTTTGTTTACAGCAGCAGGAGGCCCTGGCAATCCATTCTCTCTCTCTCTTAAATAAATAAATATTTAAAAACACACGATGAAATGGCTTATAACTGTCAGGGAACTTTCAACCTTTGGGAAGAGGAATAAAAACCAGATGTAGGTGAAACAATTACAGAAAAAAAAAAAAAACACAGAATTTGCTAGAATACCGAACTCTGTCAAAATACTAAAAGCTATGATTAAAAAGGACAGACATGCCAGGCGTGGTGGCGCACGCCTTTAATCCCAGCACTCGGGAGGCAGAGGTAGGAGGATCGCCTTGAATTCGAGGCCGCCCTGAGACTCCATAGTGAATTTCGGATCAGCCTGGGCTAGGGAGTGAGACCCTACCTCGAAAAACAAAAAAACAAAACAAACAAACAAACAAAAAAAAAGGACAGACATTCTTGGTCACAGTTAAATGAAAGAGTGGCCATGATAAAAACATGTAGAAGTTGGCATGCAGAATAACAACTAATATATTAGGAGAGCTACGAGGTTTATGAAGTATTTTCATATGCATTATATCACTCAACATTCAAAATCACTCCTATGTTTTCTTAGCTTTATTTCAGAGACAAAGAAACAGATTCATAGAGGCTGTGTCAAGGGGCTGAGTCAGATATCAAACCTAGAAATGCTGACTATGAAGTTTATGCTAATTTTATATAATTATTTTATGGTTTTAAAAAATTTATCTCTTGAAATAATTCTGTCAGAAGTTGGAGTCAGTAATACTTGGTGACTCATTCAAGTTCCTACAGCTAATTATTTGGGAAAGCAATCCTAAAGGGTCATATATTTGAACATCTAGGGCATTCTTCCCTTATTACTACTATATCATGGCACTGTTTTAATTTCCAGAAGGACAGGAAGGAGGAAGGAAAAGAGCAGGGTGGGTATTTGAATGAGTTCTCAGTTGGCCACATGTCACAAAGAGAAAACCCTCAAATTTTCAGGGCTGTACTAATCTTGGTCAATAAATAGAAACAATTGTTCACCTACCTTGTTCTGAGGGAACATACTAACAGGGTAGTAACTGAATTGTGTCATTTATACTCTGCACTGTGTCTCACAAACATGATTCGTATTTGTGCCAATTCAATTCTTCTCTCTCTAAGGACGGTATTTGAGAAAATTATTTACATGTGTGTGAGAGGAGGGTAGATAATGAGAGAATGGGTGTGCCAGGGCCTCTAGCCACTGCGAACGAACTCCAGACCCATGTGCCACCTTGTGCATCTGGCTTATCTGGGTCTGGGGGAATTGAACCTGAGTCCTTTGGCTTTGCAGGCAAGTACCTTAACTGCTAGGTCATTTATCCAGCCCAAGGATGGCCTTTTTTTTTTCATTTCATTTATTTATTTTTTGTTTTCTTCTTCTTCTTTTTTTTTTTTTTTTTTTTTTTTTTGAGGTAGGGTCTTGCTCCAGCCCAAGCTGACCTGAAATTTACTACGTAGTCTCAGGGTGGCCTCAAATTCAAAGTGATCCTCCTACCCCAGAGTGCTGGGACTAAAGGCATGTGCCACTATGCCTGGCTAAGGATGGTAATTTCAAAAAACACTTTGATTCATCTTACAATAGTGGGTTCTATATCTGATCTAGTTTATTCTGCACATTAAAATACAGATCATCACAAAGTTATAGCCCTGATTATCTTCACTTAGGGAAACATACACAGAATGAATCTAGATGTGTGTGTGTTTCTGGGGATCTAACCAAGAGCCTTGGGCATGCTAGGCAAGGGCTCTATTACTGAGCTACATCTTAAGCAAATCAGGATATTTCAACAACACAGTACACTCTTTATATTTGGGGAAAATGAATGTGCAATTCATATGTTCTATTTATTTTTATTCCTTTAAAATATTATCTATTTTTTATTTGTAAGCACAGAGAGTGGGAAGAGAGACAGTAAGAGAAAATGGGCATGCCAAGGCCTCTTGCCACTGCAAAGGAACTCCACATGTATGTGCCATTTTGTGTATCTGGCCATGCATGGATACTGGGGAATGGCATCTGGGCCAGCAAGCTTTGCAACCACGTAATTTGCAAAACCAAAAGGTTTGCAACCTATAATAGCTGAGCCATCCCTCCAGCTCCTTCTTTCCTCCCTTCCTTTCTTCTTTCTTCCTATCTTTCTTTCTTTCTGGCAGCCTCATTCTAGCCCAGGGTTAACCAGGACCTCACTCCATAGCTCACACTGTCCTTGAAGTCATAAGTGATCCCCCTACTTACCATGGTGTTAGAGTGGAAGGTGTGAGCCACTATGCTCATCTCCATTTTCTAATTTTTCATAGACACATCTTCAGCTAAAGAACTTCAGACCTTCATTCTACATGGTGTTTTCATTAGTTTATATTTTTTTTACTCACATTTTTAGGGTTTTCCATACTTTCCAAAGTATGTATACACACCATTAAAGTCTAGCAGCTCTTATTTTCAGAAGTCAAGGATGAATATATTTTCTTGTCACTGTTTGTTTGGCCTACACGGTAATTTACCAACTGTCATGTAACAGCTTTCGGCTGTTTTAGGTCCAGAGACCGTTGAAATTTCTGACCAGAAGTTGAAAATTTCAGACATTTATGAATATTCTGTTTCCTTACTTATTAAAAGTATTTGACTATATTCGATACTGCATTCATTTTTTCCTCAGCTATAGGATGTCTCAGGTCTAAAAAAAATAGATATCATATTAGTAGAAACCTTTCTATTTCTCTGAAATAGAAAAAAAAATGTTCAAGAGGTCAGGATTCTCATCTCTCTCAGCTTCTGCGTTCCAGGGGTACTGTGGTAGTCTGGGTACCTCAGGGCTACTGAGTCTGAGGATGCAGGACCAGGTCTTGGGGTTGCCAATGACCGTATGTGAGCGAGGTTGAGAGTTAGAGACACTAAATGAGATTTTATCTGGGCAAACTTCAACACAGAAAATCCTGTTTGTGAGCTTGTGTTGAGTGGGCTTGAGAGGCTTGGATGTGTTCTGCGCGGGGCTAACCCGGTGAGGTGCAGAATCAGATCCGGCCTCAGCCTGGAGGAGGCAGTACTCAGAGGCCTGCACTTAAAGCAAAACCGGAATAACCTGCTGCGGGTCTTCTAGCTCACGCCGCGGCAGCAGGTCAGCGTCTCAGCCCTGGTCACTGGCGTCCCCACCCGGCCGTAGCGCGCCCAGCGCTTGACAGAAGGGTGGTCACGTGACAGCCGCAAAGCACCGCTTTGCGACCTCGATGACAGACAAAATGTGCGACAGCCCAGGCGCTGGCCAACCAGGGGCGGAGGCTGCGGCCAGGGAGGAAGCGGAGGAGGCGGAGGCGGCCGTGGCGTTGGCCCGCCTGCTCGTTCGCTCGCTTTCCCCGCCCCCCGCCGGTTTCGCCGCGGCTGAAGGGAGCCGGCTGCGCTCTGTCGTCACCTGCGCTCATCCTGGCCGGCGTCCGGAAGCCCCGAGCGGCATCTCGACCCACCTCCCGGTCCCGGCGGCTACGGCTAGGGCTCTGCGGGGCCCAGGCGGGCGCCTGAAGGTTACCGAGTGCATGAGCACCTAGCGCCGCCCGCCCGCCCACCGGCCGGCCAGTCCGTCCGCCCGTCCGCCTGCTGCCCGCCAGCCCGCGGCGCCCGGCGGCGGCCTCGGCCGCAGGAGGCGCCTTCTCCCTCACAGGTGCGCGCGTCGGGCCCGGGGCTGCGGAAGTCGGCGGCCGCCGCCATGGCGTCCAACATGGACCGGGAGATGATCCTGGCTGATTTTCAGGTGAAGTATCCAGCTCTGTTCCCCTCCCATCTCCAACTCGGCGGGTTCCGGGCGCCCGCACCGTGGCCTGCCTCTTCAGCGTCTGTCTGTTCGAGCACTGCCAGTGGCTCGGGGAGTGTGTGTGAGTTCTGTGTGTGGTGAGCCCGGGGGGAGCATGGGTGCTGTGCTGGCTGTGTTGTGTACAGTGTGTTTAGTTCGCCTTGAATGAAATGTTCAGGTTGGGGTGATGTTACTGTCCCCAAGTATTTGCGGAATGTGTACAATCTGAGGTTATTAAATGTGGGGCCACTGAATAGTTGTTTCATGAGGAGTCTGTGATGTGTGTTGTGTGTGGGTGTGTGTGGTGTTTTTGTATGAAGAGTCAAAAAAAAAAAAGTGTTGAGGAGGAGCCGGCATGGTAGTCCTTTGCAAAGAAGAGTAAACATTTGAGATTTTGAATGTCATATTGAAATTTTTGGAGGTTAGGAAGATGGGGATAGACTGTACATTTTTTTGCAGTAAAGTCAAGATTAATGACCAGTTCATATTTGTGGAGTCCCCATTCCTGTAAATTTTAATTGTTTGCATAATTTAAAAACTCAGTAATAATTATTCCTTGCTAAACCCATCAATAGTATCATTTACTTGTAAGTATGCTTATTTTTACAATTTAATATTGTGATGACCATTTCTAAGAGTTTGCTCTTTACTCTGTGGTATATTAGGAGCATGTGTACATTACATCATGATTATTCTGCAGCCTACAAACTTAGAAATGTTCTTAAAACAAAAGTCAAGGTATTTTGTAGGTGTCTGGGCGGCTTGAGACTTTTGCTTGTTTATATGTTACATCATCTTTTTTGTTTTTTCCTCCCTTTCTTTCAGCAGTTTAATTTTTTATATAATGTGGAGTTCAGAAAGAACTCTATTACTAGGTATAGTGTTTTTCCAATTTTTCTTTTTTTGTGAGACATTCATTGTCTCACTACAACACTACATATCTCAGGGTGGCCTCGAACTCATGGCTTTCTTTTTGGCTCAGTCTCCGTGAGTGCTGAGATGACAAATGAGGGCCCACCATGCTTTTTTTTTTCTTCATTTTTTTATTTATTTGAGAGTGAAGAGGCAGATAGAAGAGGGAATGGGCGCGCCAGGGCTTCCAGCCACTGCAAACGGAACTCCAGATGCGTGCGCCCCCTTGTGCATCTGGGTAATGTGGGTTCTGGGGAATCGAGCCTGGAACCGAGGTCCTTAGGCTTCACAGGCAAGCGCTTAACCGCTAAGCCATCTCTCTCCAGCCCCCATGCTTTGTTCTTAAGTGCCCTTTTATCCTGTTTGCATTCTGATAGGAAGTGGTCTGGATAGCAACAACAACAAAGAAATGTTGTTTACACCGGCCCTAATTTAATTATAATATTGTTGGGCTTCACAGGTTTTTACCTCTGATAACTTGTACCTGCTTTCTATCTTATTTGTAACAGTTATTGTACTGATTGTTAATCTTTGTCTTTTTAGACAGGGTTTTGCTATGTAGCCCATGTGAGCCTCCAATTCTCTGTCCCCCCTGCCTTAGCCTCCAGAGTACTGGGATTACAGGAATGTACACCACCACACTTGACTCACTGTTCCTCTTACATTGGGTAAAGGACTAGAAAATTTAGGGTTCTTTGTTTTCACAGGTAAAGTTAATAATTTTTTTGTTCATTTTTTATTTATTTATTTGAGATCGACAGAGAGAGAAAGAGGCAGAGAGAGAGAGAAAATGGGTGCGCCAGGGCCTCCAGCCTCTGTATACGAACTCCAGATGCGTGTGCCCCCTTGTGCATCTGGTTTACGTGGGTCCTGGGGAATCGAGCCTGGAACCGGGGTCCTTAGGCTTCACAGGCAAGCACTTAACTGCTAAGCCATCTCTCCAGACCCAATATTTTTTGAAGAGTATCAAAGAGTTTCTGTTTGGAAATCAAAATGATTATATTGATATAATAATAAATTCTGGTAATACTTTTTTTCAGTCTCTCCTCTTTTTAAAAATTTATACTCAGTAGCTGGGGATTGAACCCAGGGTCTTGTAGATGCTAGGTAAGTGCTCTGCCACTGAGTTATATTTCTAGGCAAAGTTTTCACTATTAGAATAACATTGGATTGGCCTTACAGGCTCATGTCATGCTGTGCACGTTGTTTATAAGTGGAAAAAAACCAGTGGCATTTGCTGTCAACAATTATTTGCCAAGTGATGAAAGTTAATTTTATAATGTCAGGTAGTTAAGAAACCATTACTCATAGAATAAAAATTTATTTCAAAAACTATGTACTGTAAATATTAAACTTTTATGTATTTAGGAACCTGTGATCCTCTGAGAAATTAAAATACCATATACGGTTGCTTCTGTGGTCTTACTTTAAAATTTATTATTATTATCTTTTTTTTTTTTTTTTTTTTTTTTTTTTTTTTTGGTTTTCTGAGGTAGGATCTCACGCTAGCTCAGGCTGACCTGGAATTCACTATATAGTCTCAGGGTGGCCTGGAACTCTCGGCGATCCTCCTACCTCTGCCTCCCAAGTGCTGGGATTAAAGGCATGTGCCTCCACGCCTGGCCTATTATTGTCTTTTATATTGTATATTTTTAGGGTTAACTTAAAATTAAGCGTTTTTGTAGTTATAAGAAAAGTAGGTAATTCATTTTAAAGATGATACCTCAAAATGAGGCATGAAGGGGACTGGGAATGTAACTAAGTGGTGGAGTGCTTGCTTTGGGCATGTAAAGCCTTGGGCTTGATGCTTAGCCACACACACACATGCACACGCACATGCGCACGCACACACTCATACAGCCTGTTTCTTGTGTGACACTGGTTTATTTTGTAACTGAATAAATTATATCCTCCTGAAAAGTAAATATGGTGAAATTATATTTTATTGTATATACTTGTGAGAATTAGTAGTATTATGAGAGCTTAGTGAGTCTTTGTAGAAAAGATATAATAATTTATTTGAGAGAGAGAAAGAGAGAAAAAGGCAGGTAGAAAATCAGAGAATGGGCTGCCAGGGCCTCCAGCCACTGCAGATGAGCTCTATATGCAAGCACTATCTTGTATATCTGGTGTTACGCGAGTACTGGGGATTCGAACTCTAGTCCTTAGGCTATGCAGGCAAGTGCCTTAATAGCTAAATTATCTCTCCAGCCCCCAAAAGACGTAATTTTCTTTTCTTTTTTTCTCAATTTTTATTAATGTTTTCCATGATTATAAAAAATATCCCATGGTAATACCCTCCCTCCCCTTTGCCCTTTGAAATTCCATTCTCCATCATATCCCCTCCCCATCTCAATCAGTCTGTCTTTTATTTTGGTGTCATGATCTTTTCCTCCTCTTATGATGGTCTTGTGCAGGTAGTGCAAAAGATGTAATTTTCAATGAACTTTTAAAAAATAAATCAGATTTTGATCATTACTACTTAATAGGTTCTAATAAATATGTCTAAATATGAAAAGCTTTTGAGAAGGAATTTTGTATTTTGACTATTTCAGCTCAGTGTAACAAACACTTTTGGGGCTGGAGAGATTTCTCAGTCGTTAAAGGCACTTACTTGCAAAGCCTGATGGCCCTCTTTGATTTCCCTAGTACTCACATAAAACCGGAAGTGCAAAGTGGCATATGTATTTGGACTTCATTTGCAGTGGCAGGAGGCCCTGGTGTGACCATATTCTTTCTGACCCTCTCTGTCTGTGCCTGCCTCTCTCTGTCAAATAAATAAATAAAAATATTAAAAAAATACTAATGTTGAAATTAGTGAAGTGGTGATAAGTAATGGATAGAACTTTATGGCTCACACTTATTGGGGTGAACTTACTGCAAAACATACTCTCAGTTGTCCACAAATCCTTCCTCCTTCCATGCTCCAGCACTGAAAAAAAAATCTCTTCCAATCCTCTCAATGAAAAAATTTAATCATCGAAAAAATATAAACTAAAAAAAAATAACCTAAAATTAGCCATATTACCCCCTTTTAAGTATACAGTTCAGTAGCTTTAAGTATTGCTGTGTAACTGTCACCCACTGTTCATCTCCACAACTCCTTCATCTTTTAAAACTGTAATTCTGTATGCATTATGTATGTTGGGCCCCACACAACCACCATTTTATTTTCTGTCCATATAAGTTTGTTTTAGTTACCTCATGTAATTGGGAGTTCTACGGTATTTATCTTTTTGTGACTTCTTGTTCTCAAGGATCATCCATGTAGCATGTGTCAGAATTTTATTTCTTTTTACAACTAAATAATGTTCTGCATTTGGATATGTTGTATTTTGTTGACTCATTTATCTTCAGTGAACATTTAGGCTCTTCTCACCTACTGGCTACCATGAATAATGCTGTTGTGAACATTGGTGTACAAATATCTGGGTATCATATCCAGAAATAAAATTGCTGGGTCACATGAAAATTCTAAACTAAAAACTAATTTTCAGTTTTTTTGAGGAAGTACCAAACTGTATTTTTTTTAAAAAAACAATACTTTATTTAAGAGAGGGGGTGGGGAGGCAGACAGAATGAACACATCAGAGCCGCCAGGTATTGTACATGAACTCCAGATGCATGCGCCACCTTGTGCATCTGGCTCTAGGTACTGGGGAATTGAACCTGGATTCTCAGGCTTTGCAGGCAGGTGCCTTAACTGCTAAGCCATCTTCAGCCCCCAAACTGGTTTTTATTTTCACTTTTTGACAACTTCCTTAAGTATAAACAATAAGCCATGATAATTCCCACCATTTCCCCCCTCTCAAATCCACCCTCTATTATTGAATCCCTTCTTTCCAATTAGTCTCTTCTATTTGGATGCCATCATCTTTTCCTCCTGTTGTGAAGGTCTTGTGCAGATAGTGCCAGGCACTGTGGGGATGAATAACAAGGCCATTTTGTGTCTGGAAGGTTGCATTATAAGAAGCCCTATCATTCCTTTGGCTCTTACTTTCTTTTCACCACTTCTTCTGCAATGGATCCTGAGCCTTGGAGGGTGTGATAGAGATGGCTCAGTGCTAAACACTCCATTGTCACTTCTCAGCACTGTTGTGACTTTTGAGTCATCCCAGTGGTCACTGCCATCTGAAAAGAGAAGCTTCTCTGGCTGGAGAGATGGCTTAGCGGTTAAGGCCTTTGCCTGCAAAGCCAAAGGACCTCTGTTTGATTCCCCAGGACCCTGGTAAGCCAGATGCACAAGGTGGTGCATGTGTCTGGAGTTCGTTTGCAGTGGTTGGAGGCCCTGGTGCACCCATTCTCTCTTCTCCCTCTCTCTGCCTCTTTCTCTCATTCAAATAAATAAATAAAAATAAAGTTAAAAAAAAGTAAATTAAAAAAAAAGAGAAGCTCCTCTAACCAAAAGTGAGAGTAGCATTATATGGATAGAAACATAAAAAGAGTGCTTAGAGGGTAGTTTGGTAGGCATAATACACTCATTTAGCCAGACAACAGCAGTTGTTAATCCCCTAGGGCTCATGTCCTCCCCAGCCATAAATCCCCCCCTCCCCCGAGGTAGGGTCTCACTCTGGTTCAGGTTGACCTGGAATTAACTATTAGTCTTAACTAGTAATTTTAGGGTGGCCTCAAACTCACGGTGATCCTCCTACCTCTGCCTGCTGAGTGCTGGGATTAAAGATGTGTGCCACCATGCCTGGCACCATAAGCTTTGACTGGGTTTTCAATACCAGGCATGTATTCTCTCCTGTGGAGTGGGCTACCAGTTCAATTAGAGGGTGGTTTGTTTTCCCCCTAACAGACATGCCACTGTTGCACCAGTTGGCACATTTGGCCTAACTGACCAGTCTTAAGGCTTGCAGGGCCTACTGCTGTTTAAGACTGTTGATGACCTCTCTCTCCTAAGATGTTGCATGCAGCATAGCTCTTTCCAGCTTTCTGATAGTCAACAGGGAGGAGGTTTCCAGCTTAGCTCAAGCTTGATTTCTCAGTGACCTGCAGCCCAAGCAGGCTGAGTCTTCAGCAGTAGGGTCTTAACCATCTAGTTCTGGTCTGAAATCAAGAGCCTTGGCAAATTTTTGTAATATTTTGGGGCCCTGAGGCACCTCCTTGGCCAACAACTTACTGGAAGGTACCCCACCCGTGACAATGAAATTATTTATTTATTTATTTTATTTATAAATAGAGAGAGAGGAGAGAGAGGATGAAAGAGGAGAAAGAGTAGGCACACCAGGGCCTCTAGCCACTGAAAATGAAATTTATATACATACGTCACTTTGTGCATCTGGCTGTACACGGATACTGGGGAATTAAACCCAGGTCAATAGGCTTGTAGGCAAATGCCTTAACCACTGACCCATCTCTCCAGCCCAAATTTTTTCTAATAACAATCTGTGGTTTTGGGTGCACCGTTATCCATGTCCACAGGATACTTCTGTCCATGCTTGCTTGCTTGCTCTTTCCCTCTCTCTTTATATTTTTATTTATATATTTGAGAGGGAGAGGGGTGCAGATAGAATGAGTATAGGTGTGCCAGGGCCTCCTGTCACAAACTCCAGAGCTTGCACCAATTTATGCATCTGTCATTATATGGGTACTGAGGGATTGAACCTGGTCGTTAGGCTTTGCAAGCAAGTGTCTTTTAACTACTGAGAAATCTCTCCAGCCCTTCTTTAAACATTTTATTTATTTATTTATTTATTTATTTATTTATGAGAGGCAGGGAGAGAGAGAGAGAATGGGCACGCCAAAGTCTCTAGCCGCTGCAAATGAACTCCAGATGCATGCGCCACCTCGTGTATCTGGTTTACATGGGTCTTGAGGAAATGAACCTGAGTCCTTTGGCTTTGCAGGTGAACACCTTAACCACTAAGCCATTTCTTTAGCCCCGACCCCTCTCTTTTAATATTTTATTTATTTATTTATTTGACAGAGAAAGAGAGAGAGAGAGAGAGAGAGAATGGGTACGCCAGATCCTCCATCCACTGCAAATGAACTCTGCATGTGTACGCCCCCTTGTGCATCTGGCTAACGTGGGCCCTGGGGAATTGAACCAGGGTTCTTTGGCTTTGCAGGCAAATGCCTTAACTGCTAAGCCAGCCCTCCATCCCCTGGCCCCTCTTTTTAAACATACATACGTTCATATGTGTGTGTGTGTGTGTGTGTGTGTGTGTGTGTGTGTGTGTATATATATATATATATATATATATAATGTTTTTTAAACATATGTTTATATGTTTGTGTAGGTATGTGTGTGTATATATATACATATACGTACACTTGACTAGCAAAGAAGTGTTTCTATATGTCATACTGTTTTTCTTTGTAGCTATACCTCTAGAGTTTTGAATGGACAGAATGTCAGTATCTTGTTTAAGTAATAATAATAATAATAATAATAATAAATGATTCTCATTATTATTATTTTGAGACAAAGTCTCATTATTTTGAGACTGGTTCTCCTTATATAGCCCAAGCTGGCTTCACACTCAATATCCTCCTGCCTTACCTCCCTATTGCTGGTAGTACAAACATGTGTCACCCGTTTAATCAATTATTTTAAAATTTTTCTCTGAGCTAGTGAATTTAGAATTTGGAATACTTTACCAAAATGTACATAATGTTAGTATAGTTTGTTACTGGTAAAGGAGTAGGGTAGTATATATACAGTTCTGGCTAGCTAGAACCAGGAGCAGGTGTAAAGGAATTTCTTGGCTTAAAAAAGCAGGCATTGATGAATCATATCTTTTTACCCTGTCTTAATGTTTTTATGACAAAGAGATACATTCAGGTGAAAGCTCCAAATCTTATTCTTTTAGTAATTATAGTCTATTTGTCTACCTACCTATTGGGAGGAGAGGAAGGAAGGCAGGAAGAATGGGTCTGCCAGAGCCTTTTGCTGCTGCAAATGAATTCCTGATGCACTGATGTATGTGCCACTTTGTGCATCTGCCTTTACTTGGATACTGGGAAATTGAACCTGAGCTGGCAGGCTTTGCAAGCAAGGGCCTTTAACCACTGAGCAATCTCCCCAGCACATACACACATATTTATGTTTATTTTATATTTATATTTTAGAGATAACATCTCACAGTATAATAGTCCAGGCTGACCTGGAACTCACTGTGAAGCCCACACTGGCCTTGAACTTACTGCAGTTCCCATGGCAGTGCCTCAGTCTTCTGAATTCTGGAATTATGAAGATGAGTCAATATGCCCTTCTTGTAATTACTTAATTCTGTTTATTTCCTCTTCTATATTCCTCCTCCTCTTTCTTTACAAAAACCATTTTATCAGACATACCTGGTTTTGCATGTGTATGTGGTGTAGCATGCATGCATGTTTGTATATTTGGGCACATGTGTGTGTACACATGCTTGAGGGCATGCATGCACATGCTTGTAATGTGGAGACCAGGTTGACATTGGGTGTCCTTCTCAGTAGCTTTCTACATTATTCTTTTAAGAGACAAAATGTCTCACTGAACCTAGAGTTCACAGATGAGGCCACACAAGCTAGCTACTGAACTCTGGGGATTCCCTGTTTCTGCTTCCCCAGTGGTGGAATTGTAGGTGTGTACCACCACATCCAGCATTTAAAAAAATTTATTAGCTGGGCATGGTGGCACACATCTTTAATCTCAGCACTCGGGCGACAGAGGTAGGAGGATTGTTGTGAGCTCAAGGCCACCCTGAGAATACAGAGTGAATTCCAGGTCAACCTGGGCTATAGTGAGACCCTACCTCGAAAAAAAAAATTATTGACAGCTTCCATAAATATAAATAATACACCATGATCATAATCCCCTTCTACCACCTTTCCTTTTCCTCCTCCCCAATCCTCTCTCCATTTAGTTACTTTTGTGTTGCTGGCAGAAAACACCTGTCTAAGAGCAGCTTGTGGGAGGGAAAGGTTTATTTTGGCTTATAGACTTGAGGAAAAGCTCCATGATGGCAGGAGAAAACGATGGCACAAGCAGAGGTTGGACATCAACTCCTGGCCAATATCAGATGGATAACACCAGCAGGAGAGTGTGCCAAAAACTGGCAAGGGGAAGCTAGCTATAATGCCCATAAGCCCGCCCTCAACAATACACTGCCTCTTGGAGGATCAGATTTCCAAATTGCCCCTAGCTAGGGACCTAGCATTCTGAACATATAAGTTTATGGAGGACACCTGAATCAAACTACCACCTTTCTTTCCAACCAATCTCTCTTCTATTTTGATGTCATTTTTTTCCCCCTCCTAATCTTGTGTAGGTAGCATTACCCATGGTGAGGTCATGAAAGGACACTTTGTGTCTGGAAGCCCTTCCTTTGTCTCTTATTGTTTTTTTCATTTTTTTTCACCACCTCTTCCGCTGAGCCTTGGAGTGTGTAATAGAGATGTTACACTTAATACTGAACACTCCACTGTCACTTCTCAGCACTATGGTGAGTTTTGAGTCACTCCAGTGTTCACCTCCATTTGAAAAGAGAAGCTTCTCTACCTAAAAGAGAGAGTAGCATTAATATATGGGCATAAACATAAGTACTTAGAGGGCAATTTGGTGGGCATAATATCCATTTAGTCAGACAACAGTAGTAGTTGTGTTTCCCCCCCTAGGGCTTATGACCACCATTAGGCTTTAAAAAATAAAAAAATTTTTTTTTCTAGGTAGGGTTTCACTGTAGCCCAGGCTGACCTGGAATTCACTATGTAGTCTCAGGCTGGCCTTGAACTCATGGCAATTCACCTACCTCTTCCTCCCAAGTGCTGGGATTAAAAGTGTGTGCCACCATGCCTGGCACCACTAGGCTTTTGACTAGGTTTCCAGCACTTGACATAATTGCCTCCTGTGTAGTGAGCCTCAAGTCCAATCAGAGAGGAGTTGGTTTCCTCTATAACAAGACATGCCAACATTGCACCAGTTGGTACATTTGGCCTGGCTGGCCAGCCATAAAGCTTTTAGGGTCCATTGCTGGTTAAGACTATTGATGACTTTTCCCAACATTTTGACATTAGTTAACAGGAAGGAGGCTTCTAACTGAGCTCGTTTGATTTCTCAGTGGCCTGCCACCCAAGCATGTGGAGTCTTCACAAAGGGTCTTACCACCTAGTTCTGGTGGGCAACCATGAGCTTTGGCTATAGCCTATAATGCTTTGGGGACATTAGAAGCTTCCCTGGCCAAAAACACCCTGGCACTGAAAATTTTCTAATACAATCTATGGCTTCTGGGTACAACATCCACTTTCACAAGATGTTTCTGTCCAAGCTCTCATTTTTTTAAACACATATATTATTAGCTGCTAAGAAGTAGGTTTCCATATGACTTACTCATAATCTTAAATTCTATTTTTACTTATTTATTTGAGAGAGAGAAAGAGGCAGAGAGAGAGAAAGAATGGGCATGCCAGGGCCTCTAACCACTGCAAACAAACCCTAGATGTGTGCACCACCATGTGCATCTGGTTTACATGGGTACTGGGGAATCAAACCTGGGTTCTTAGGCTTCTCAGGCAAGTGCTGTAACTGCTTAGCCATCTCTCCAGCCCCATAATCTTAAATTTTGATTAACCTAATGCCCACCATTTTTCACCGAATCTGGGTTTGAAACTCAGGTCTTTAATCTTACCTATTGAGACATCTCCTCAGCACCTCAAGCAAATTTGTTAGACCCTGTTTTGTTTGCTTATAGATGTAAAACTTGCTAACTCAAACAGTTGGAGTTGTTTTCAGGTGATTCCAATTATATTAGTTACCTCTTTCTTTGGTTAAAAAACAATTTCCTTCCATGTCTCATAACCCTTTGATTTATGTGACTCTAATTTGATTTTTTTTTTTTTTGTTTTTTTCGAGGTAGGGTTTCACTCTAGTCCAAGATGACCTGGAATTCACTATGTAGTCTCAGGGTGGCCTCAAACTCACGGTGATCCTACTACCTTGGTCTCCCAAGTGCTGGGATTAAAGGAATACTCCACCACATCTGCCTCTAATTTGATTTGTTTTTTAAAAATATTTTATTTATTTGAGAGAAAGAGGGAGAGAGGAGGCAGATAGATAAGTCAGACAGATAGATAGAGATGGAGGGAAGAAAGGAGACAGAGGGAGAGAGAATAGGCACACCAGAGCCTTTAGTCACTGCAAATGAACTCCAGACACATGTACCACCTTGTGCATCTGGCTTATGTGGATACTGGGGAATAGATCCTAAGTCCTTAGGCTTCACAGATAAGTGCCTTAACAGCTAAGCCATCTCTCCATCCCTGATTTTCCTTTAAGATACAGCTATAACCTTTTTCTTTTCCTTTGGGAACAAAAGGAATGTAACCATTTAGATTAGACTAACCAAGTTGGTCTCATACTTTTAAATTTGCATTTCCTGTTGCTGGTAATATATCATAAGGATCATTGCTACACTCAAGGGTTTGGAGGGTGGCGGGGGGGGGGGGGGAGGGTGGAGAACAGGGCTGGGGAGATGGCCCAGCCCTTAAAGGTGCTGGCTTACAAAGACTGCCAACCCAGGTTCAGCCACCCATGTAAAGTGTTCATTTGCCTCAGTAAGAGATTCTAGTGTTCCTGCAAAGAACAGTCTCATTAGTAGTGATATGTTATTTCAGACTTGCTTAGAAACAAAAGTCTTTTTTGCTTTGCTAACTTAGAGTGATGATAAATCGAATGTCCTTTTCTTTGTTTTCAAATTTCCCATTGATTTTAATGTTACCTCTTTTCTTCTTTTTGTACTACAATTGTGCCTTTGTTTTTCATTCCTTTCCATTATTGCCTGTATTGCTTTCTAAATTTTTTTTTTTTTTTTGGTTTTTCGAGGTAGGGTCTCTAGCCCAGGCTGAAAAACTCATGGCAATCCTCCTACCTCTGCCTCCCGAGTGCTGGGATTAAAAGTGTGTGCCACCACTCCCAGCTCTCATTCTTCCCAACTATATAGGTATTCTTTGTGGTGATGTGGGTTAGGGAGTCCTTCCAGTAGACATATTTCATTGCTGAGAGGTTACCTTGGGTAGTAGATGAGTATTATTGTGCAAATAATCTTGCAACTTGTCCTTTCTTTTCTTTCTCTTCTATCTGCAGTGACAGGGCACATTGTTTTATAGTACTTAGATTGTAGGACTATTGGGAAAATAAAGTTTTAACATATAAATTAAATATTTTTATTTATATTTGAGAGAAAAAGAGGCAGAGAGAAAGAGGCAGATAGAGAGAAAGAATGGTTGCACCATGGCCTTCAGCTGCTGCAAATGAACTCCAATCTGTTATTGAGAGAATAAAAATTTACCATTAAATTAGTGGTGGTTTGATTCAGGTGTTCCCCATAAACTTAGATGTTCTGAATGCTAGGTTCCCAGCTAATGGAGATTTGGGAATTAACACCTCTTGGAGGCAGTGAATTGTTGGGGGCGGGCTTATGGGTGTTACAGCCAGTTTCCCCATGCCAGTGTTTGGCACACTGTCATGTTGCTATTGTCCACCTTATGTTGGCCAGGGGGTGATGTTCACCCTTTGCTCATGCCATCGTTTTCCCCTGCCATCATGGAGCTTGCTCCTCAAGTCTGTAAGCCAAAATAAACCTTTTTTCCCCCCCCCATAAGCTGCTCTTGGTTGAGAGATTTCTACCAGCAATGCATCCTGACTGCAACAGTATTAAACAGAGAGCTATAACTTCAGGGTGATCCATATATAGATGTACAGATCACGTCACTTTCACTTTAGCTTTTATGGATAGGCTTAGTAAGAGAATGTGGCAAAATATCAGGCTTGAGTCTAACTAAGTATGTTGTTCAATTTGAATCCTATTAGTGAATTTCTGTTGGTCACTCTTCTTGGTTACAGCTTCACTCATTTGTTTTTTCAAAGTGCTAGGTTTTGAACCCATGGCCTTGTGCATGCTAGGTAAACACTACGTCTGAACTATATGCTCAGCCCTCAAACTCTTGTTTTTCCTGTTTTTTTTAAAAAAGATTTATTTATTTATTTATTAGAGGGAGGGAGGGAGAGAGAGAGAGAGAATGAGAATGGGCCCGCTAGGGCTTCTAGCCACTGCAAACGAACTCCAGATGCATGCGCCACCTTGTGCATCTGGCTTACGTGGGAACTGGAGAATCGAACCTGGATCCTTAGGCTCTGCAGGCAAAAGCCTTAACCACTAAGCCATCTCTCCAGCCCTCTCCTATTTTTAATTTAATTTAATTTAATTTTTATTTACAAAAGGGAGGAAGGAGGGCACACCAGGGCCTCCAGCTACTGCATATGAATTCCAGATGCATGTACCACCTTGTGCATCTGGCTAGGATGGGTACTAGGAAATCAAACCTGGGTCCTTAGGTTTTGTAGGCAAGTGCTTTAACCACTAAGCCATCTCTGCAGCCTGACAAGAGAGACTTTTTGTGTTATGTGCATCTTCATGGCTTTAGAGCTAGGTTTACATCAACATTTTTTTTCTCTTTTTCTCCAAGTGAAAGTAGTATTTGAGCTTTGTTTTTAAGTCAATTTTTGGTGTATCCTTTGGCATTTAAAGTGAAGTGGAGACAACATTGAGCAGGCATTTTAAGTTTAACAGTGGAGAATGATAACTTTAAAGTCTAGCCTTGGATTGCTGTGTGTGTGTGTGAAATCCTATACTAGGATTGTATTACATAACCTGTACATGAACCTTCATGGGGATATTCTGATACAGTTCTTCATAGTTTCTGTGTATTTGTGAGCAGATAAATTGATTGCCTTTATTTCTATCTTTTCAAAGGTGTTCACAGTGCAAAGCCTAAATATGGAATATTTTCCTTGAATGAAGACCCATAATGTATTTTCCATTGAAAAAGATGATTTCTTTTTTCTTTTTTCTTTTTTCTGTTTTGGTTTTTCAAGGTAGGGTCTCATTCAATTCAGGCTGACCTGAAATTCACTATATAGTCTCAGGATGGCCTTGAACTCACGGTGATTCTCCTACCTTGCCTCTCGAGTGCTGGGATTAAAGGAGTGTGCCACCATGCCCGGCTGAAAAAGATGATTTCTTTATGCTCTGAGTTCTTTTCTGTAAAGCAGTCTACTGTATGTGTGGCTTTTAAAACCTGAATAATGAAGAAACACACTATTGATGGTGAGCAAGCCATCTGTATTACTCATGTATGTGTTCATAGTAAGCACTTCTTTTCTAGTGAAATCCACAGGAATCAAGCTTCTGCCCAGAGCCACCATTATTGGTTGGATTCTTCATTGCATCATCTATGACAAGTTAACTATCATAAATTGAGCAGAGTGAAGGGTTTTGCTTTTCCAAAATAGAGTGTGTCAGTACATGTCACCAACAAAACTTCACTCATTTGTCATTAGATAAGAGAAGCCAGTTACATGGAACTTGACTCTTAACAGCTATCAGATTGAATACTTGGTACCTTTGACCTTCCTCTCAGATCAGTCAGTGATGCCTCCTTGCTGCTGACTCTATGGTGGTGATTTTGCTGTTCCAGTCCAATCAGCTGATGCTGGCCCTACCATTAGGATTTTGACTTGCAGAGCACTTAACAGTCTCAACCGTGATCTGACAGTTATGATATTTCAAGGACCATCTATGTTCCTTACTGTGATAGTTTGTATGTAAATGTCCCCCATAGCTTCCTGTATTTGTGATTAAGCCTTATACTTGATTCCTAGCTAGTGAGACTTTGGGAGGTAGAACCTTTCTGGAGGAAGTGTGTCACTGGTAGTGGACCTTGAGGTTTATTAGTCTAGTCCACTGAGTGTTCAGAGCTCAGCTACTCTTGCTGTTTCCTTCTAGCTGATGTGACACCCAATTGTCTGCTTGTCATGCTTTCTCTGTCATAATGAAACTTCCCCTTGAAAGTAAACTGAAATAAACCCTCTCCTTCCATAAGCTACTTCTGGTTGGGTATTTTGACACAGCAATGATGAGGTAACTGCTACACCTACCATCTACAAAGATCTAGTTTATGGATAAACATTGAATGTTGTGACAGCCTCTTCAAAAATTGACTCAGAGATTTGAGATTTTATAGTCTTGACCACTTCCTTCTGGTTCACCAATCAGTATTTGTTGCCAACATATTTGCGTACTGTAAAAATACTTAAAAGTCCTTAGGTGGTAGAGAAATAATACTAGGTGAAAATATGGATCCCTGGAAAAGAATGACTAGAATGGCATTTATGTGAATATTATGTATATGAAATACAAAAGTTCAATATATGACAGTAGTAGCAAAAGGGAGAGAAGTAGGCTTTTATAAAGTTCTTATATTTATGGACTGTGGTATTAATGCAAGGGAGACTGATAGGTTATATCTAGTATTTGAGCTATTATGTTCAGTAGTCTGCCTATATTATTAATTCAACAGCTTTGTAAGATGGTCGCTATTCTCATTATATGGGTGAGAATACTGAGGCTCAGAGAGGTTAGTAATAATTTTCTTAAAGTCACAGGGTTAGAACTTGCATTTGAAGCCAGTTTTGTTTTGATTCAGATTTATTATTATTATTTTTTTCTGAGACAGGGTCTCATGTAGGCTAGGTTGGCCTCAATCTCGTGATTCTCCTGCCTCCACATTCTGAATGATCCTTTAATAAACAACAACAACAACAACAACAAAAAACACACACTATCTCTTGTTTTCTGATGTCATACTGTTCGGAATGATACTGTGTCATTTATTGCTTCTGTATAAATACACCTGATTGGAAGAACTCTGAGGTCACCTATCCAGTTCATTAGTTCATTATGACTGCAATCCAGTCTCCCCCCTCCCCCTTTTTTGAGATATGATTTTGCTATGTGGTCTGTGCTGGGCACCCAACTTGTGATCCTGTTGCCTCAGCTTTTTAGTGCTGTGATATAGGTGTGTACTACCATGATTGTGTAGAATTCATTCTACTTGGGACATAAAGTTAGCTGTATTCAAAGTCATTAATAGACCTTGAGAATTTTCAGTGTTGGCATTAAGATTTTACTCCTCACTTTAAGGGTTCCTCTCCTGAAATGCAGGAAATATTATTGCTAATAATTACTACAGCCCTAAGTTCCCATACTTAAATGTTAATTGTTAATTTTAAACTAAATTGTTAAATATTACATGTTGATTTGCTAACATTGTGTTTAAGCTAAATAAAAAGAAAAATGGCTTGTATCATTGTCGTTTATTTAAAAAAAAAAAGCAAATATACTGGCATCCAGATCTGTTTTGAGCTTTTAAATGAATTGCCTAGTACATATTATTGATCTTTTGGAATTTGTTTTGTTTTGTTTGAAACAGGGTCTAAATATTTATTTCAAGATGGCCTTGAACTTAGTCTGGCTTTGAACTCATGAGTTGCTCCTGTTTCAGCTTCCTGAATGCTGGGCTTACAGGCATTGCCACCACACCCAGCATCTTTTATTAAAGTGTTAGATCTCCCCTCCTCTGCTCCTCTCAGGGCTTCCCGCCTTCTAGGCAAACATTCAACCAACTGAACTACATCCTCAGCCCAAGTTTTGGATTATAAATTAATAATTTGTTTAGACTTTATATCATGTGTGTAGTTTTGGGTCAGACTGAAGACTTACAAATTATAATTTGTAGTATAGACTTTATGATATAAAAAAGTAAAAATATGGCTTTTGTTCATTTAAAGAATCAATAAATTTCTAGATATAATTTACTGTCTGCACTGTGAAATATGAGGATAGGAGCTATATCTTTACACACTATATTTTTAGAACTTTCACTATGCCTGGCATATAGTGGACACTAGTAAGTATTTTTTTGGTGCTTTTATTATTATTATGTTTTCTGATTATTATCCCCTGAAAGTCTTACTTGAAAATATGTAATGAAATTCCCAAGATATGTTAAATGCTTGCTCCCTCTTGTGGATAGAAGGGAGAATAGAATGTAAGCTTTAGTTTTTATTACTAAATGATCAATAGTTTGTAAGATTTACCAAAATATCAAATATCAAATACCAAAATAATATATTAGTATTAAAGAGTACTAAATATATATATATATATATATATATATATATATATATAGTTGTTTTTTCAAGGTAGGGTCTCACTCTAGCTCAGGCTCATCTGGAATCCACTATGAAGCCTCAGGGTGTCCTTGAACTCATGGCGATCCTCCTACCTCTACCTCCCGAGTGCTGGGATTAAAGGCGTGCACCACCTCTCCCAGCTTGGAATACTAATATATTTTTTACCAACCTAATAAATGTTTCAGTTCACATAAACTGATACAACATGTATAACATATCCCTCTATCCCTCCCTTCCTTTCTTATTTTTGCAGATTTCCAGGAGAAAGTTTGTGTGCTAGAGTTGTCATGAACCAGATGATGTTTTTGGTTAGAAACTAACTGCATGTACAATAGTGGTCCCATAGATTATAACAGAGCTGAAAAATGATAAGCTACGATTGTGCTGCTGAAATAAACCTGTACTAGCCACGATTTATTATTTTATATATTACTTGAGTTGCTAGCATTTTGTTGGGGATTTTTGCGTCTTTGTTTATGACGAAGTCTGAAGGAATTCTGGGCTCGTCTTCTGCCCTGTGTCAGTGAAGTGAGCCAATGGAGAAGTATGTATGTAGATCTCTTGGTGAAAAATTCTTCCAGGTTTTATCTAAATTTTGGTTTTGTTTTGCCTTTTAAATTTGTATGTTACTCTTTTTGACAAGTAGTTAATGGGTAGTGATAAACAATTATTGTATATTTAAAAACAATTCTTGTCACTTCATAGTTTACTAGTCTGTCATTTTTGTTGTCCAGTAAAAATCCATTTATTTTACTCATTATAATTAAAATATTTCATTTACTTAAAATTCCTGTTCAGGCCAGGTGTGGTGGTACACATCTTTAATCCCAGCACTTGGGAGGCAGAGGTATGAGGATTGCTGTAAGTTCTGGGCCACCCTGAGACTACATAGTGAATTCCAGATAGTCTGGACTAGAGTGAGATCCTACCTTGAAAAACCAAAAAGTTTAAAAAAAAATCTTGTTCATTAGAATGTATTCATAGTAGTAGTACACAACTCGATGAGTTTTAATAATTGTATATACTCTTCTAATAACCATCCTAGTAAAGATACACAGTGTTTCTATTATAGAAAGATTCACTCATTAAAAAAAATTTAAAAACATTTATTTATTTATTTATTTTTGAGTTAGGGTCTCATTCTAGCTCAGGCTGACCCGGAATTCACTATGTAGTCTCAGGGTGGCCTTGAACTCACGGTGATCCTCCTACCTCTGCCTCCCGAGTGCTGGGATTAAAGGCATGTGCCACCATGCCCAGCTATTTATTTATTTATTATTAGAGAGAGAGAGAGAGAGAGAGAGAGAGAGAGAGAGAGACTGGGTAAGTCAGGGCCTCAAGCCACATGGGCCACCTGGCACATCTGATTTTATGGGGAACCAAACCTGCATCCTTAGGCATCACAGGCAAAGGCTTTAACTGCTATGCCATCTCTCCAGCCCAAGATTCATAGTCTTTAGCTTATGTTAACTCTTCTCCCATTTCCCCTCTCTTCTCCATTCTCCCCTTCCCTAATATCACTTAGAACTTGCATTTCTACCCCAGTATTCCATCTCTAGCCACTGTTTTGTTATCTATCACTGTAGATTTGTTTTGCCTCTTATTAGACTCCATATAAATGAATTCATAGAGCATATATTATTGAATCTGTCTTCTTTCTTTTTTAACTTGATATTGAGGTTAATTATTTTTTGCAAATAATTTATCCTACTATGTGGCTTACCTTCTTATTTTACCTTAGATCTTGGTTTGTTATCTGAGTTTCTAATCCTGGCTGGTAAAAAGTATTTTTGTCTTGTAAGACTATTAAATATTTATTTTATTTGAGAGAGAGATAGAGACAGAGAGGGAGAGAATGGGTGCGCCAGGGCCTTCAGTTGCTGCAAACGAATTCTAGGTGCATGTGCTACCTTGTGCATCTGGCTTATGTGGGTCCTGGGGAATCTAACCTGGTCCTTTGGATTTGCAGGCAAATGCCTTAACCACTAAGCCATCTCTTCGGCCCTTATAAGGCTATTAAACCTAGGTGTACTGTCTTTTCAGACATTTGTTATTGAGGTCTTCAGCTTTAATTTGTGAATACTTAGAATTTAGTAAGTGGCATTGGGAAGAAAGTTGGCTTTGAGTCCCCCAAATTGCTAGGAAAGTCACTGCTGAAATCTCTATTTTTATTTTTTATTTTATTTTATTTTTTTGGTTTTTTGAGGTAGGGTCTCACTTTAGTCCAGGCTGACCTGGAATTCACTATAGAGTCTCAGGGTGGCCTGGAACTCATGGCAATCCTCCTACTTCTGCCTTCCAAGTGCTGGGATTAAAGGCGTGCGCCACCATGCCCAGCTGACATCTCTATTTTTATGTGCTGTCTCTGAATTCAAAGACTGCAGAGCACATGCTCAGAGTTGGCAGTGTCCTCAGTAGAAGTCAACTTACTTTGAAGCTCTCTTTGCTGAATCTTAAGCCATCCTGTTTTTATTGGCTCCTGTGAAGAAGCTGTTTACAGCCTTCAAGTAGATTATACCAGATTTTCTTCCAGATTCTATTTATTCTCAGCAGGAACTGTTCTTCTATAAACTATTTCATCCAACTTTGAAGAAGAACATATAGAACAGCGTATTGGTGGGGTGGGAAATACTCCTTTTTAAATTTTGAGTAGTACATCCTAACCTTGACTGTTGACCATTCTGTCTCCACCTTGGAGTGCTTGCTGGGATTATAGGTGTGGCACACCTATTATGTGATGCTGGAGATTGAACCCATCCATGTCTTTGTGCATGTTAAGCTAGCACTGTACCAGTTGACCTAGAACCTTAGCCTTTTAAAAACCATTTGAGTCTTATTTGGGTTGAAGATACAAGTTTGCATTGCCTCAGGGGAAAAGTAACCCACAATAGCCACTTTAACCAGAAGGTTCCGGTGCTGTTTTGATTACCAGAACTTTGTAGTAATTTTTAAACATAACACTCAAGATTGTTATGGCTATTTTAAAACTTTTTGTTGATGATCTCCAACATATAGACAATATAACATGATTATAATCTCTTCCCACACCCTTCCTTTCCCCTTCCCAAATTCCCACTCTAGTGACTCCCTTTCCAACTAGTCTGATTTCTATTTTGATGTCATCATTTTTTCTTTTCTATTATGTAGGCTTTGTGTAGATACCTCAGCCACTGTGAGGTCATGAATACCATAGTCACTTTGTCTCTGGAATACAATATTGCAAAGCACTCTTCCCTTCTTTCCACTACCCCTTCTGCAATGGTCCCTGAGCCTTGGAGGGTGTGATAGTGGTGTCTTTAGTGCTGGGCACACCACTGTCATTTTTTCTGAGCATTTTGGTGAGTTTTGAATCTTCCCAGTGGTCACTACCATATATGATTCTGAGATAAGCCTGCATAATGCAGCAGGACCCCGTTTCAATAACAAAAAAAGGTTTTATTTCTATGTGTTTTAGGTCTTCTATGAGAAGTAATATGGAGGCTTCCATTCTCTCTCCAGTCCTCTTAGTAGTGCTCTACATTTCTCATTTACCAACACCTTTGCAACTTGTCATATATTGTTATGTGAGAAAATACCTCTTATGCTATGAAGAATCTGAGGCTCTTACTTCTAACTTACAGCAGTCCATTTTAAATCTGAGTGACTAAGGAAATGGGGCTCTAAAGCTCTGAACCTTTCCATTTGCAGATTAGGAAGAGTAGTAGTTTCACAAGTGAGAGCCATTGTTACTGTAACATAGAGACTGTATGTGAGCTATACTAGTTGTGAAAGGGAGTGCTGAAGGAATTAGTGGAAGGTATGTAGCTATAAACCCAGGTTTTGGGATTAGATAGCCTTGGGCTCCTATCCTATTTTCCTCACTCAGATTGTGTCACTGAAAAATTAATTTAACCTTATCATTTAATTATATATAATGTGGGGGTAATACATTATAGAATACTATCACGATCGAATGAAATAATAAGTCTAAGAATCAACACCATGTCCTGCTTCTTGCTCTTAATCCTTTCCCTTCTTTTTATTTGCTTTTAATTTCTCTCTTTTTTACTGTGAGAAAACTTTCCTCAAAAAGTTTGGTGAGTTTTCAGAAGCAGATATGTAGATCAATGGAACAGAATAGAGGACACAGATGTAAGCCCAGGTAGCTATAGCCACCTGATATTCGATAAAAATGCCAAAAATACTCACTGGAGAAAAGACAGCCTCTTCAGCAAATGGTGCTGGGAAAACTGGATATATATCTGTAGAAGGATGAAAATAGATTCTTCTCTTTCTCCATGCACAAGAATTAAGTCCAAATGGATTCAAGACCTTAACATCAGACCTGAAACTCTGAAATTGCTAGAAGAAAAAGTAGGGGAAACTCTTCAACATATCGGTCTTGGCAAAGACTTTCTGAATATAACCCCAATTGCTCAGGCAATAAAACCACAGATTAACCACTGGGACCTCATGAAATTACAAAGATTTTGTATGGCAAAGGACACTGTGAATAAAGCAAAGAGGCAACCTACAGAATGGGAAAAAAATCATTGCCAGCTATATAGCTGATAGAGGATTAGTATCTAGGATATACAAAGAACTCAAAAATTTAAATAATAAGAAATCAAACAAGCCAATTAAAAAGTGGGCTATGGAGCTAAATAGAGAGTTCTTAAAAGAAGAAATACGGATGGCGTATAAGCATCTAAAAAAACATTCCACATCCCTAGTCATCAGGGAAATGCAGATTAAAACTACATTGAGATTCCATCTCACTCCTGTCAGATTGGCTACCATCATGAAAACAAATGATCATAAATGCTGGCGGGGATGTGGAAAAAGAGGAACCCTTCTACACTGTTGGTGGTAATGCAATCTGGTCCAGCCATTGTGGAAATCAGTGTGGAGGTTCTTGAGACAGCTAAAAATTGATCTACCATATGACCCAGCTATAGCACTCCTAGGCATATATCCTAAGGACTCATCTCAATTCCTTAGAAGTACATGCTCAACCATGTTTATTGCTGCTCAATTCACAATAGCTGGGAAATGGAACCAGCCTAGATGTCCCTCAACTGATGAGTGGATAATGAAGATATGGCACATTTATACAATGGAGTTTTACTCAGCGGTAAATAAAAATGAAGTTATGAAATTTGCAGGAAAGTGGATGGGTCTGGAAAGGATTATACTAAGTGAGGTGACCCAGGCCCAGAAAGCCAAGCGCCGCATGTTCTCTCTCATATGTGGATCCTAGCTACAGATGATTGGACTTCCATGTGAGTAGGAAGAAAACTCAGTAGCAAAGTCCAGTAAACTAGAAAAGAGATATAAAGGGAAGAGAAAGGAAGGGAGGAGGGTACTTAATAGGTTGGTATTATATGTATGTAAGTAGAAGAGTAGATTAACGTGGGTGAAAAGGCCCGAAGTGAGGTCAGGGGAAGAGATTGAGTAAAGGAAAGGTGGAGGGAGGGCTAATCAAAATCTAAGAGGATATAAATAAATCATCTGGAATCCTCCGGTTTTGGACAATGGAACACTCAGGAGCCATAGATCGTTGCTAGAAAATTTTCAGTGCCAGGGATGGGATACCTTCCAGTGAGTTGTTGGCCAGGGAGGTGCCTGATGCCCCCAAAACATTACAGGCCATTGCCGAGGCCCTTGGTTTCCCACCAGGAATAGATGGTAAGACCCTATTGCTGAAGACTCCACATGTATGGGCTGCAAGGCCACTGAGAAATCCTGCTGGAACTGAGCTGATAACCTCCTCCATGTAGACCAGCTGACAGAAAGCTGGAAGAAGCCATTCTACATGTAATTCAATGGTAGAAAGAGATACCACCAGTGAAGATACTCAACAGTGGACACTGCAAGCCTTATAATTGGCCAGCCAGGCCAAATGAACCAATGGGTGCAATAGTGCCACTTCTGTCATGGTGGAAACCAAGTGCCCTCCAATTGGACTGTAGGCCCACTCCATGGGAGGGAATACATCCCTGATACTGAAAACTTAAAACAGGGGTAGTCATGAGTCCTAGGGGTGTAACATCTGCTGATGTCTGGATAAATGTATATAGTATGCTTATCAAACTGCCCAGTAAGCACTTGTCTTAATATTCATACTCTTATATTAATGCTACTCTCACTTTGGGTAGAGAATCTTCTCTTTTCAGATGGCAGTGACCTTGGGATGACTCAGAAGGTATCATGGTGATGGAAAGAAATGACCGCCGTGCTCAGTACTGCAATATCTGTATCACACCTTCCAAGGCTCAGGGTCTAATGCGGAAGAGGTGGCGGAAAGAATGTAAGAGCCAAAGGAAGGGTGGGACTCTTTACAACGTGCTCCCTCCCGACATAAAATGGCCTGGATGTCCATGACCTCGTAGTGCCTGATACTACCTACACAAGACCATCATAAGAGGAGGAAAAGGTCATGACAACAAAATAAAAGTCTGATTGAGATGGGGGGTGGGGGTATGATGGAGAATGGAGTTTCAAAGGGGAAAGTGGGGGGAGAGAGGGTATTACCATGGGGTATTTTTTTTATAATTATGGAAAATGTTAATAAAAATTGAGAAAAAAGTTAGGTGATTTAAAAAAAATCTATTCACATTTAAGAGTATCTGCTGACTAATTAATTACCTTAAAGCTCTGAGAACATTAGCCTCTGGTATTATCAGTGAGGATACTCGGTAATACCAGTTGGAAATTGTTTCCTATTTTTTTATTTTTTGTTTTTTTGAGGTAGGGTCTTGCTCTTGCCCAGGCTGACCTGGAATTCACTATGTACTCTCAGGCTGGCCTGGAACTCACAGTGATCCTCCCACCTCAGCCTCCTAGCCTCCTGAGTGCTGGGATTAAAGGCATGAGCCATCACGCCTGGCAGACCATGCCCAGCAGAAAGAAAGAATGGGCATACCAGGGCCTCTAGCTGCTGTAAATGAACTCCAGATGAATGTGCCACTTTGTGCATTTGGCTGTATGTGGGTACTGGGGAATTGAACTTGGGTCGTTAGGCTTTGAGGACAAATGATTTGGCCGCTAAGTTATCTCTCCAGCCCCTGGAAATTATTTTTCTAGAGCCATCTTTCCCCGCTTCCCCTCCCCCGAATTAAGTGGGAAAAAGGTTCTTCAGGCTCTTACCTGGATGATACAAGCATGTCTTTCAGGGCTTTAGAGTTAGATGGAAGTAAGGACTGAGTATCTCTCACCTTCCAGAATTCAGATATTTACTTTCTAATCCAAAAGTTCTTTTTTTTTAATTTTTTTTTTTTATGAGGTAGGTAGGGTCTAACTCTGGCCCAGGCTGACCTGGAATTCACTATGTAGTCTCAGGATGCCCACAAACTCATGGCGATCTTCCTACCTCTGCCTGCCAAGTGCTGGGATTAATTGTAGGCACCACCATGTCCAGCTCAAAAGTTCATCTTTGTCTTCTGTGTCTAGTTTGTAAGACTTATGTTTTTTTAAAAATACATTTTATTTATTTATTTGAGAGAGAGAAAGAGGGAGAGAGAGAATGGACATGCCAGAGCCTCCAGCTACCGCAGGCAAAATCCAGATGCATGCACCCCCTTGTATATCTGGCTTACATGGATCCTGGAGAGTCAAACTGGGATCCTTTTGCTTTGTAGGCAAATGCCTTAACTGCTAAGCTGTCTCTCCAGCCCGTCTTAAGTTTTAATATTTCAATCTGTGCAAAATATTTGTTTTCTGTTGAGATGGAGTTAGTCATTTCATTCTGTGAGGATGGGATTTGGAAACTGAGTGGTCCAACTGCTCCTTGCTTAAAAAAATTACCATGCTTATGCCCTTGCTTCACCTCTGCCTCATGAATATCTGTTATCTGCAGTGAAAACCAGCCTGTTTCTCAAGTAATCACTAACAGCAATTAGGTTTTTCACTTGCTGAATATAACTGTTCTACTTCTTCCTAACATATTGTGGTTCCGAGATGTAGATGTCTTATATTATATTAAAGATACAGTTTGTGTTTTAGTGACTTGGATTTATTTATTTGTTTGTTTGTTTATTTATTTATTTATTTATGTTTCAAAATAGGGTCTCATTCTAGCTCAGGCTCACCTGGAACTCACTCTGTAGTACTAGGCTGTCCTCGAATGCACAGTGATCCTCCTACCTCTACCTCCCAAGTGCTGGGATTAAAGGCAGATGCTACTACATCTGGCCTTGTATTTGAGTAGTGGAAAAGAAGAGAAGGTAGAGATGCCTTTCTTTCAGCCTTGAAGTGGAATTCCAGATATGATTTCAAAACTTAGTAATGTGGAGTGCTGATGGGAAAGTTTATAATTTACATAGAAAAATCATTTAGTATACTGTTGCAGAAATTTAAGAATAGGGAGAAACGTGTTTCTTCAGTAGTGAAAACAGGGACATGAGAAAGGTGTAAGAATATATCTCATAGTGAGTTTTTGAATCTAAGTAATGAGAGGAGTCTAGAATGAATATTTGCTCTGATAGTGCAGTGGAGGACTATTCTTTGATTCCCCCCCCCCCCCCCCCGGGGAGATGTGAATCAACGTGTATTTACCTCAAATAGGACACTGACAACAAACCAAACATTTCCACCCAAGTCCAGCTTGGTGAACTAATGAGTTTATTGGGGTTACCTATAGGAGCATGAGTGAGGAAAGGGGCATGAGTGACTTCAGGCTGCTAGATCACTGAAAATGTCCCACTCTAGTCATGTTGACTCATGAAAGCTTTATCCCCGGAACTTTCTATCTGTCAGGCAGCTCCATCAAAAAAATCTCCTTCCATGGCAGGAAGTACAGTGGGGATTACCTGTACCTTTCTTTCTGCCACTTCTTTGGTGTATTTTTTTTAATGTATATATGTCTGTCTGTCTATATCTATCTACCATTCATCTATCATCTATCTGTCTGTCTATCCAATCTGTCTGCCTGCCTATGTGTCATCTATCTATCTGTCTGTCATCATCTATCACCTGTCTATCTCTGTGGGTGTGCCAGAATCTCTTGACACTGCAAATGAACACCAGGCACTTGAACAACTGTTTTGTCCATTTTATGTGGGTGGATGGCTTGAGAATTGAACCTAGGCTGCAGGCTTTGCAGACAAGCACCTTTACTTTACTTGTTGAGCTATCTTCCCAGCTCCTTCTGTTTAGGTTTTAAAGTCTTCTAAAGGCTCACAAAGCATTTGGCTTTTTTCCTCTAGGCACTCTGGTTCAACAAAAATCTTTTCCCATTTGCTTTTTAGCAACCTGCCTTCTCTTTTAGCACTTTAACTAACTTGATTTACATGTTAGAGTAAATGATTTCAGATTTTTTTAGAGGATTCTACCTCAAAAGATCACATCCCACTGTGGGGCTCAGCAAAGCCCCTAATCAGTCCTGAAGTTCCTAATGAAACAACCTTTTTTTTTGTTTTGTTTTTTGACTCTCCTGTGAATACAGTTCTATGAGACCCAGTGAACTGGGCATCAGAAATCACTTCTTGCATGCTCAGTTCCCTTAGTATGCCTTTCCTGTGTTGTCTTCTAGTCCCTGATGCTCATGAGGACTTCAGCCAACGATAACCAAGTGTGCCTAGTGGCCATGAGCCAGTTCATGAGGGGCTGCTCTTCCTTATTCCTCAGATTATTCAGCATTTGTCTTAGGGAGGGATGAGTAGTTATATTCCTCAGTTTCTTGGCTCCAGTAGCACTCAGCAGATCCCATCTGCTGTATGTCCCACAGTCTTATAAGCTAGGCTCTTCATTTCTTGTTTGAAATCTTTCCTAATTAAAGCATCTTAGAAGCAGCATATTCTCTGAGTATCATAGTTCCATTAAGGCCCCTGTCTGCATTCTGGATCATGAATTTCCATTCCTCTCTATTAAAGGTTGGATCTGATAGGTGCTGCCTCCCTCCTCACTGTCCAATTCTTACGCTGTGTTCCAACCAGGAAGGGCTCATTAGCATAGATCTAATTTATACTCTTTCTGTTACATCCCAGCAGCTATAAGAAGTGGCAAGCCAACACCTCCCTCTCATTCTTCTTTTTTCCACATTTCCTGCCAAGTCAGAGGCTAATGCTGAGGATAGCATACACATACCTTTTTCCTATTATAATTCCTTCCTTAGGTGGGCAGGTTCTTTTTTGGCAACCTCCTTATCAGAAATTCATTGGTTTGGTTTTTTCCTTGGTTATTTGTTATTGACCAGTGATAATTTTCTAAGACATTGGCTTAAAGTAGCAGATTGACCAGACGTTGATTTATTTATTTATTTATTGGTTTTTTAAGGTAGGGTCTCGCTCTAGCCCTGGCTGACCTGGAATTCACTATATAGTCTCAGGGTGGACTTGAACTCACTGTGATCCTCCTACCTCTGCCTCCTGAGTGCTGCGATTAAAGATGTGCGCCATCACGCCTGGCTGATTTATTTTTTAAAAATTTTATTTATTTATTTTTGCTTGTGTGGGTGGAGGAGGGGCATGCATGTACAAAAACACACACTGGAGGTCAGAAGACAGTCTTGAGGTGTCTGCTCCACCTTCTGAGAGACTAATTTAATAACCAGAATTTTTTATTTTGATGTTTGTATTTTACAGAGACAAGATTTCATATAGCCCAGACTGGGTTTGAACTCACTATGTAGCTAGGGATAACCTTGAACTGCTGATACTCTTGCCTCCACCTCCCAAGTGATAGGATTACTTATTTTTTAATTTATTAACAAAGTATTAATTTACAGAGGAATGGACACTTTTATGCTGAGCATAGCACTTGTAATCACTACTCATGATATCTTCCTGGTATTAACATATCACGGAAACTAGTTTGGTCACCAGAATGTGTATTGGTAAGCACTGAAGCAGAACAAACTATGTGGATTGGTTTGACAGCATGTGGTGTGGTAAGTCTAGGGAACTTTCCTGTGCCTTTTCTAGGAATTAGTCTCAAGCTGGTTTAGAACTCGCAGCGATTTTCCTACCTCAGCCTCCCAGGTGCTGGGATTATTGGCATATAGCACTATACCCAGCTCATACCATCACACGCACACACACACAGGGTAATAAAGCATATTATCGTATATTAGCATCTTTTTAAAAATATTTTATTTATTTGAGAGAGAGAAAGAGGCAGAGAGAGAGAGAGAGAGAGACAGGCAGACAGACAGAGACAGAGACAGAGACAGAAAGAATGGCTGCACCAGGGCCTCCAGCCACTGCAGATGAATTCCAAATGCATGCGCCCCATGTGCATTTGGCTAACGTGGGTCCTGGAGAGTCGAACTGGGATCCTTTGGCTTTGCAGGCAAATGCCCTAACTGCTAAGCCATCTCTCCAGCCCATATGTTAGTATTTAAGATATTTTCCTTTCTCCCCTCTCCTATCCTCCTACCCTCCCCTCCTTATTTTGGTATTTTTTTTTTTACTTTTCTTTCAAAAATCTCATGTAGCTCAGGCTGTCCTCACACTCATGACTTCTGATCCTTCTACCTTTGCCTCCTGAGTGCCAGGATTGCAGGCATGCCCCCCACCATGCCCACTTTATGCTGTGCTTGGGATAAATTTAGGGCTTCATGCATGGTTTCATTGTAATTCATGCTGATCTGGAAGTTACCTTGTCACTCTTCCTGTGTGGTAGTTTAAATGAATAACCTCCAATATATTCAAGATTTTATTAAAGTTTGAAATTTTGATCTGCAGCCATCTGGCCGAAGAGGTGTCACTGGGTGGATCTTAGGGTTCAGCCATAATGTGGTGGTGGATGTAAAATTTCCGTCTAAAGGTATACAATGTACTACAGTTTAGCCTCAAGTTCCTTTAGTGTACTTTCTTGGTTTTTGGCAATGGCTTGTGGCTTTTCTCTCTCTACTTGGATCTATAAAAACAGGCCAGCTTCTGCTATTATGGAACTTCCCCTGGATCTGGAAACTTCAATAAATTCCTTCCTTTATAACAGTACCTGGTCTAAAAGTTAATCTCAGTGACCTAAGACTGTCTATCAAACTCTGCCTCAGAAGCCCTAGAATTATATAGTTATGAGCCACTATGCACACTCCAGCTTGATGACTTTTTTTTTTTTTTTTTTTGGTATGTAGTGACTACTTTTGTTAGAGACACACCTAAGGTAGATAGTGTTAAGATGAATTTGAATGATACTAACAGTCTACTTCTCCTCTTGTTCTTTTTTCTTTTTTGGAGACAGAGTCTTGCTATTTATTAGCTCAGGCTGGCCTCGAACTCATAATCCTCTTGCCTCAGTTTCCTAAATGCTGGGATTATAGGTGTGTGCTGCCATAACTAGCAAGAAAATATGTTATTTTGAAGAAAACTGTTAAGAAACATTATTTAAGAAACAAACTAAGTCAGTGATCTACTAGTATTTTATATGTGAAACAGCTATTTGGTGCATGAAACATGGCATTGTCTGGCATTTGGCATTTGTGGGTTTTTTTTTTTTTTTTTTTTTTTGGTCTTTCAAGGTAGGGTCTCACTTGTAGCTCAGGCTGACCGGGGAATTCACTTTGTAGTCTCAGGGTGGCCTCCAATTTAGGACAATCCTCCTACCACTGCCTCCTGAGTCCTGGGATTAAAGGTGTGAGCCACCACATCTGGTTGTGTTTGGCATTTCTAATATAAGTAGTTTGAACAGTGTAGTCATATGGCTGCCCACTTTTAGAAGTGGTAGTGTATTTTTTTTTTTAACATTGCTAGGAAGACATACATGTATGTTGTTAGGACTAGAGTAATGATGTTTAGAAGAACAACACATTAAGTTTGGTATAATTTAAAGTATTCCACATCAGTAATTCTTTTTTAATAACAAAACTTTTGTACTGAGTTACACAAAGTGGTTTAGCTAAGAATATGTATTTGAGGGTAGGGGTGGTTCTCTTCTCACTCAGTGGAAAAGTTGAAATACCATTAAGTTAAACATTTATGAACCAGAGACTAATATGTATAGGTATATGCATATCTAGTTTAGTTAAAGCATAATGTGTAACAGAAAATTTTAATGATGAGGGCTGTAGAGATTGCTCAGTGGTTAAGGCGCTTGCCTGCAAAGCCTTAATGACCTGGGTTTGATTTCCTGGTACCCATGGAAAGCCAGATGCACAAAGTCGTACATACATCTGGAGTTCTTTTGCAGTGGATGGAGGTCCTGGTGTGCCGATTCTCTCTCTCTCTTCTGTCTCTGTCTCTGTCTCTGCTTGCAAATAAATTAATTTTTAAAAGAAAATTTAAAGGGGAGAATAAAATGAAAAAAAGTGGAAGAGTAAAAGGCTGGTAATCCCCATATTATGAGAAAATTTAGACATTCAGGGGATACTCAAATGCAGACCATTTAGAGGACATAAAATTAAACAAAGAGGAGAATTTTATGTCATTGTATAAGAACAACAACAACAACACTGTAGCACACCTTTCTGCCTCTTGTGCTGTTCATGGTAGTGGCGGGTGTAGTTACAACTCAAGCCATTTTTCTGCACTTGGTTCCATTTTGAAATCATGCTGTTCCATTGAGCAAATGAATTGTACATTCAGTAGAAGGTTTAGTTTGAATGTTGCTTTTTCAACCTTGGCTTGTGATATGTGGTATCATATATGTTACTGGGTAACAGCAGCAACCTAAAGCTCTCTCAGTAAGCTATGTGGTTATGAGGTTAAGCAAATGGATACTCTATTTTGCTAAGCTGTGATGTGCTTTAGGTTAGGTGTATTATATGTGTTTTTTTTGAAAAAATGTATTTATTTATTTACTTGCAAGCAGACAGAGATAGAAGAGTCAGAGAGAATGGGTGTGTCATGGCCTCCAGCCACTGCAAATGCACACCAGATAACATGTGTCACCCTGTTCATCTGGTTTTATGTGGGTACTGGCGAATCAAACTTGGGTACTTAGGCTTTGAAGGCAAGCATCTTAACCACTGAGCCATCTCTCTAGCCCTAAATGTGTTTATGACATGATATTTACAGTGAGTTAATAGGAACATAATGCCATTGAAAGCTGAAAAACATCTGTGTACACTTGCATATAGTATTTACCAAGTGAGCTGGGTGTGGTAGCTCACACTTTTAATCCCAGCATTCAGGAGACAGAGGTAGGAGGATCACCATGAGTTTGAGGCCATCCTGAGAATACAGAGTGAATTCCAGGTCAGCCTAGACTAGAGTGAAACCCTATCTCGAAAAACAAAAACAAAAAAAGAATTTACCAAGTGAAACATAAATGTATACAAATAAAGTCATATTTAAGGATATATCATATTAGCAGGTAATCATATAAAACAGAAGTTATATCTGAAACTTGTATATTTAACAGACAAAAGGGAAAATGAGAAGGGTACTTATTTAACATCTGCAGTAAGCTTCCTTCTGACTATCTTATCTAATTTTCATAGCCTCTTCTGGAAAGTATTACTTTTCTCACTGTTAATAGTACTTACAGAGGTAGAATAATTTGCTTTGGGTTGTTTTTAAAAATTCTGGTTTGATTCCAAAGCCTGTATTCTTTCCACTCTTTTATATTCAGAAGTGCTTCCCTGCATCACAACTATTTAATATAGATAATTCAAAGGAGAAAACAAAAAATTCTGATTACACATCTGAATGTAAAGATTAACTTAGAGAAACAAAATTAAACCAAAGTGAAAATAAGACCTAAATTTCTGTGTTCCGTAAGGTTGTGAGATGTCATTTTTTTTACATGTGTGTATGTGTGCATGTTCATATTTGTGTGGACACATGTGTTTGCAGATGTGTGTGTGCACATGTGTACATCTGTACATGGAGGCCAGGAGTAGGTGGCCAGGTGTCTTATTACATCACTTATCCACTGTAGTTTTTTGAAACAGGGTCTGTCACTGAACCTGGCACTCAACTATTCAGTTAGACCAGCTAGTCAGCAAGTCCTGGGATCTTGTTGTTTCTGCCTCTCCAGCACTGGGATTACATGGACATGTCCCCACACCTGACTTCTACATGGTTGCTGATGTCCCAGTCCTCACACTTGTGAGACAGCCACTTTACTAACTGAGCTGTTGTTCCACTCTCAAGAGGTAATATATTTTTAAATGTGAAAATGAAGTATTTAATTTTCATTAACTTAGTTTAGAATACTTGAGGTTAAAAAAGTTGAGCTATGGTGGAGCACGTCTTTAGTCCCAGCACTCAGGAGGCAGAGGTAGGGGGATTGTCATGAGTTCGAGGCCACCCTGAGAATACAGAGTGAATTCCAGGTCAACCCGGGCTAGAGTGAAAACCTGCCTCGAACAACCAAAAACCAAACCAAAACAAAACAAAAAAGTTGGGAGAATTCCTTTCCGAAAGTATTTTTTAGAGGCTTTACTGTGTTGAAATGCATTATTAGTTTCCAAGAGATGGTTATTTGCCATGAAGCTTGTTTTTCCAGGCGTTTCTCAGATGGTTAAAATTCTTTAACAAATGCTAGAATTATTCATAAAAAAGAAAAACAAATGGAAAATGTTGAAGTACAGTATCTCAGCAACTCACATAAAGCACAAGATATTACTTGTTCCCACCAGCTGAATGAAAATATTTCACAATAAATGGAGCATCTTTAATAAATAAATGGGAGCATCTTATAGTACCCAGAAGGATATTAAAGGATAGTGCCTCAGAAATAGGAGAAATAACCTTAATTCTGAAAGCTTCTTAGGTATTGTCCAACAGAGCCAAAAAGTTAGTTTCAGAAACAATCAGTTATTTCCACTCCCTTCAGAACAAGGCTCAAGAATCTTTAAAGAGTTACCCAATACATAAAGATGAAAAAAATTCAGAATATTTGGATCCAATTTAAAGTTAAGCATGCAAGAGGCATGAAAGTAAGACTCAAAAACATGAGAAAATTCAAGCAATACAAATAGACCTATAAGTAGAAAGCTGAATCAGTAGAGATGCAAATAAATAAATACATGTATTGATAGATAGATTGAAAAAGATTAGTAGAGATGGTTATCAAAACAGTGTATAGGATATATGTTGAGAATGGTAAAAGAAAATGGGCTAGTGATGTAACTGTCAGACCATGCACAATGCCTTGGGTTTGAAGTCCAGCAGAGAGGGAGAAGAGAGGGAAGGGAAGATATGGAGGGTGAATTAACAACATGTGTGCTCATCATTAGTGTACATACACAAACCTATGTGGTATGGCTTCCTTACACACACTGGCTATACTGTTGTAATGGTGCATTAGTGTGCGTATCTACATATATGTATCTGTCTCATATATCTACACCTGTACTTACCAGAGCATTTCTTTCATACCTACATAGTACTCCCAGAGTATGCTTTTTTTTCGATTCTTAAAAACATGATTTTTTTTTTTTTTTTTTTTTTTTGGTGAGAGAGAGGTGCCTGTATATGTGTAATTGTGTATGAGAGTGTGCATACATGGGTCTGCATATGCTGTGGAGGTCAGCATATCTCCCTCTCCAGTATTTATTTATAGCTTTTTGATTGACAGTCTGTATACATATAGACAATATACCATGGTCATTAGGCCTTCCTACCACCCTCCTTTTTTCCCCTCCTTATTCCTTGTCCATTGAATCCCTCCTTTCCAACTAGTCCCTGTTCTATTTTAATGCCATCATTTTTCCCTCCTGTATAATAACAGGTCTTATGTAGGTACCTTCAGCCACTGTGAGGTCATGAATGCCACAACCACATTGTGTCTTAAAGAGATTATTGCAAAAGCACTCCTCCCCTTCCTTTGGCTGTTACATTCTTTCCATTACCACTTTCACAATGCTCCCTGAGCCTTGGAAGATATGATAGACTTGTCTTACTTAGTACAGTACATGACACTGTCACTTCTCAGCACTTTGGTGAGGTTTGAATCTCCCCAGTGGTCACTGCAATCTGCAGAGGAAGCTTCTCTAACCCAAAGTAAGAGTAGCATTAATATATGGGCATAATCATAAGTATTTAGAAGGCAGTTTGGTGGGCATAATATATCCATTTAGCCAGACAACAGTACTAGTTTCCTCCCTAGGGCTTATAACCGCCCCCCCCCCCCACCCAGCTATAGACTTTTGATTAGGTTTGCAGTGCCAGACATGAATTCCCTGCTATGGAACAGGCCTCAAATGCAGTTGGTTTCCCCCATAACACATAGGCCATCATTACATCAATATCACATTTGTCCTGGCTGGACAGCAGTAAAGTTTGTAGGACTCACTGCTGGTTGAAACCATTGATAACTTTTCTTCTCCAACAGGCTGCATAGCTTCTAGCTTAGTTTCAGCTTGATTTCTCAGTGACCTAAAGCCCAAAACATGTGGTGTCATTAGCAATAGGATCTTACCATCTAGTTCTAGTTCTAGTTTAGTAGGCAACCAAGAAACTTGGCAAAAGCCTGTAATGTTTTGGAGCCATTGGGGCCTTCTCTGACCAACAACTTGCTGGAAGGTATCCCACCATTGGCATTGAAAATTTTCTAATAACAAGCTATGGCTTCTGGGTACAGTATTATGCACCCCTACAGGGAACTTCTGCCTAATCTGTCTCTCTTGCATGCATGCATGAATGCACACTTGCTGTGTGTGTGTGTAAATTAACTAGGAAGGTTATGACTTATTCATAACATCTTCAATTTTGGTTAACTTGCTTCCGACCTGTTCCTCTCCTCTGTCCCCCTCCCCTGATCCCACTTAGACCATTCCACTCCCAAATATTCTGCCACTTTGGTGGTTTGAATCAGATGTTCCCCATAAAACTCATTTGTTTTGAATGCTTAGTCCCCAGCTGATGGAAATTTGGGTAGTGGAGCCTTGCTGGAGGTGGTGTGTTGTTGAGGTTGGGCTTTGGGGTGTTATAGCCAGCTCCTCCTTGCCAGAACTTGGCTCACTCTCCTGCTGCTGTTTCTACCTGCTGTGAAAGAAGTGATGTCCAGTCTTGGCTCATGCCATGTTTTGCCCTGGTATCATGGAGTTTCCCCTGGAGACTGTAAGCCAAGATAAAAACTTTCCTCCTGTCAGCTGTTTGTAGCTGGGTGCTTTGTTCCAGCAATGCAAAGGTAACTACAACAGCCTCTCTACATATCTACTATGCCTTCCTCTTAAGCCCTAATTCATGGCCCCTGTCTAGGTTCTTGGCTTCTGCCACTGATTCTTACTCCAACTCTCATACAAATCTAAATCTAAATATTTTAAAAATATTTTATTTATTTATTTGTGCAGAGAGAGAGAGAGAATGAATGAATGAATGAATGAATATGAGAATGGGTATACCAAGGCCTCTAGCCACTGCAAGCAAACTCCAAATGCATGCACGACTTTGTGCATCTGGCTTTGTGTGGATACTGGGGAATTGAACCTGGATTGTTAGGCATTGCAGGCAAGTGCTTTAACTTCTGAGCGCCCTCTCCAGCCCCAAATCTAAACATTTGAGGCTAGGGTCCACATATAAGAGAGAACATGGGATGTTTTAATTTCAGAGCATCAGTTACCTCACTTCATCTTTCCCAAATCCATCCATTTCCCTGAAAATTTCGTAATTTTGGTCTTCTTTACAGCTTAATAAAACTTCATTGTATAAATCTATGACACCTTAATTATCCATTTTTCAGTTGATGGACATCTAGGCTGGGTCCATTGACAGAAAAGAAATCTGCTTCCTTAAGTATGGCATGAAAATCAACCAGCTCCTTGGTTGCACTGTTTATTGCTTGGCATCCATTTTATTCTTCATAAAAGCTTTCTTTCTAGATACTAGTAGATGGAAATGAGTAATTCCTTTTTTTTTTTTTTTTTTTTTTTTTTTTTGGTTTTTCAAGGTAGGGTCTCACTCTAGCTCAGGCTGACCTGGAATTCACTCTGTAGTCTCAGGGTGGCCTTGAACTAATGGCAATCCTCCTACCTCTGCCTCCCAAGTGCTGGGATTAAATGCATGTGCCACCACGCCCGGCTCCGGTAATTCTTTTTTTGAGAGAGGGGTAGGAGGGAAGAGATAGAAAGACAAAGAGAAAGTGAGTATGGGCATGACAGGGCCACCAGCAACTGCAAGTGAGCTCCAGACAAATGTACCGTGTTGTGCGTCTGGCTTTATG
Organism: Dipus sagitta; assembly: GCA_036346955.1. Classification (NCBI taxonomy): domain Eukaryota; kingdom Metazoa; phylum Chordata; class Mammalia; order Rodentia; family Dipodidae; genus Dipus; species Dipus sagitta. Next base: position 86,776,761 of record CM070773.1, read on the forward strand.
TGGGTACTGAGGAATCAAACCTAGGCCATTAGGCTTTGCAAGCAAAAGTGTCTTTAACAGCAGAGACGTTTCCCCAGCCCCTATTAATAGTCTTGAAAGGAGCAAGGGGTTTGGGAATTGTCTCAGTGAAAATTTAAGTTCTACCTTATACTATCTTGTTACTTTAACGTATGAATAATAAAAAAGATAGTTGGTGTATGTTTTTTTTTTTTTTTTTCTGTTTCATCAGGGCCTGTACTTTTTTGTTACTGGCTCATTGTTTTTAGAAAGTTGAATTTGAGTTCTCTTAAGTAGTTTCCATAGGTGTTCTATGTTTTATTGTTGAGTTTATTTATTTATTTATTTGAGAGTGACAGAGAGAGGAAGAGGCAGATAGAGAGAAAGAGAGAGAATGGGCACGCCAGGGCTTCCAGCCACTGCAAACGAACTCCAGACGCGTGCGCCCCCTTGTGCATCTGGCTAACATGGGTCCTGGAGAATCAAGCCTCGAACCAGGTCCTTAGGCTTCACAGGCAAGCGCTTAACTGCTAAGCCATCTCTCCAGCCCTGTTCTATGTTTTATCATCTCACTATTCCTGACTGCCCAAACAGTTATAGTACATTGGTTCTCACAGGGTTGTTTGAATCATCTGGAGGAATAAACTATGTATTATTGGGCTCTAAACCCACTGTTTTTAATTTAGGGATGTAGGATTGGGCCTGGAAATTTACTTTTCAAACAAGTTTTTAGGTAGGTGCTATGCTTACATTGCTAGTTCAGGAAAAAAAAAAAAAAAACTCAAAACTTTGAAAACTGTAAATTTAAGGAGCCTAAATAGACTTGAAAGACATTACGTTTATGAGCTCAATATATTGTAAATAACACTGTGGAACCCACATTGGCCTGTTTTTCCCTTTTAGATGTTGAACTCCTTTATGATCCAATTTAATTTTCTCCTCCTCCATGGGGCCTTTTTACATACCAATTGGAATTCACTTTTTTTTTCTTCCATCTTATATAGCTTTTAACCTCAATTATTGCAATCATTTCATTCTACTTTATGGGACTAATTGGTCACATATGGAATAGATTGTGAATTTATGTGTATATCATAGTCATCTTTATATTCTTTCTTTCCCCTGTTATAGAGTAGCCACCAAATTCCATTTGTTTTCTAATAAATTATTGAATTAATTTAATTCAGTTTTATTTTCATCAGACAGTGATAGAGAGAGACATTGATTGGGGTGGAAAATGTTCTGACTTTGGAATTCTAATATTAGCACCATGGTCCTGGCTCATCACTTAACCTCCTAGAAATTTTGCATTCTCATTATTAAAATGGCCGTAAATAATATCTACTTAGCAGTGGTGGTAAGACAATTGAATGAAGTACTTACTTGGCTCCCCATAATTTGTCAGGGTTTTAATGAACATTTATTTATCCTGCAGGCTTACTAAGAATGAAAGGATAATAAAAATTGCCTAGTTCATAATAAATAACTTGCTAGTTAGTATCTGACATGGTCTTTATCTGTTCTTATGCATCTTGTAATACAGATGAGACATTATCAGAATATATAAAATATACAGCATTAACACTGATAATGACACAGGTATCACTTTGAGTAAGTAGTAGCTAAAATTTAACCCTTTATATATTTTTAAGATCAGTTGCAGCTTTTTAGGAGATACTTTTAGGGACCTGAGGGTGCCTCTGTGTGAACATTTGTGCCATTTGCTGGAATGAGTCAGGGCTGTGCTAATTATGTGTCTTTCCTTGGAAGTATCCTCTGTTATGACTCTCCTCTTGCAGATTGTTCACTGATTTTGAGTCTGATCTTTGGGTCTCCATGTTCTTCCTGACCAAGAAGACAGGTGGCTTATTAGAGTTGTAGGCCATCTATAAGTGTCCTGTTGTCTCCTAGCTCTCCTTAACCTGAGAGAGCAGGTACCAAGAAGGGCCCCTTTTGACTCTTATTTATTTGAAGGTAAACTATGTCATGGCAGGACGACATGGCAATGAGGTAGCTAGCAGCCAATCTAGAACTATGGAAGTATAAAAAAATACAGAAAAGAGAGGGTCATTGGATTTGCAATGTGATTTTCTTAGAGATGCAATGGAGACCCTAAGATTTTGGAGATGTCAGGACTATGGAATAGCTGCCAGGGAAAGCTGATGGCTTGAGATGGATTTTTTAAAAATATTTTATTTTTATTTATTTGACAGAGAAGAAGGGAGGAGAGAATGGGTACGACAGGACCTCCAGCCATTGCAAATGAACTCCAGATGTGTCTGTACCCCTGTGCATCTGTCTAACATGGGTCCTGGGGAATCAAACCTGGGTTCTCTGGCTTTGCAGGCAAATGCCTTAACCACTAAGTCATCCCTCCAGCCCTTGAGATGGATTTTTATCTTGGGCTGTAAGCAGCCCAGCTGGAGATGTGGAATTTGGAGCCCAGAGGACTTTGTCATAGGTCTCAAATGCCTGGCAAGGAGCTGCAGGCTTTGATATTTGCCCTGCTTGTTTTAGATCTTGCATTGCTTCAGTCATTCCTTGCTATGCCCATGCCATCTTTTGAAGTATGTTTATTCTGTGATATTATGTGTATTTAACTTGTATTTTAATTTTACAGACTGTCTTATGACTCAAATGAGAACTTGGACATTTGCACATTATTGAGATTGACAAAAAACTTGTGGGGTCTTTTAAGGTTGGACTGCATGCATTTTTAATTTTTTTTGTTTTGTTTTGTTTTTGTTTTTCAAGGTAGGATCGCACTGTAGCCCAGGGTGACCTGGAATTCACTATGGAGTCTCAGGGTGGCCTTGAACTCATGGCGATCCTCCTACTTTTGCCTCCCAAGTGCTGGTATTAAAGGCGTGTGCCACCACACCTGGCTCATTTTTACATCATGTGATATTAGGGGTAAGGGATGGAATGTGGTGGTTTGAATTAAATGTCCCCCACAAACTCATGTGATTTGGATGTTTGCTCCCCAGTTTGTGGCATTTGGGGAGGTGGAACCTTGCTGGAGGTGGTATGTTTCTGGGCATGGGCTTTGGGTTGTTATAGCTGGTTCCCCCTTGACAGGGTTGAGCTCACTTCTTGCTGCTGTTTTCCACCTGCTGTGGCAAGATTGTGTTGTACAACCTTTGCTGTACCATCTTTTCCCTTTCATCATGAAGCTTCCCATTAAGATTGTCAGCTTAAATCAAATCTTATCTCCCATTAGGTGCTTTGTATTGGCTGTTGTTTTCTAGCAACACAAATGTAACTGTAACAAAAATTGGTACTGAGAAGTGAGGTTGTTGCTGTTAGAAACCTGACTGTGTGGTTTTTGTTCTTTTGGAAGTAATTTGTGGGAGGAATATGGAAGGGTTTGAAACTTTGGACTAAGATACTTTGCAGTTCTCTAAGCAAAGCTTGATGTTGTCTCCTATTCTGGAGAGAGCTGAATGATGTAAATACAGAAGAACTGTGGACTGAGGCTTGGCTAGAGGGGAAAGAAAACTTTGTCCACACTGGGCTAGAGGCAGTTTATATGAGAGGCTGGTTGCATTCTGTCTGTGTCCTGAGAACTTGAGCAGGGTTGAGTTTAGGAGAAATGGACTGGTGTGAACAGAAGGATATGGCACAGAGAGAAATGAAAACCTGGTTCAGCTGCAGTTGTTTGAGAGATTACTACCATTGAGATTTGGCCAGCTGTACTATATTGGGGATAGTTGGAAGAATTCTGAAGGAGTTTTCTTGTGTTTCAATGTCAGCTTTATTCTCCCCTGGTCTAACAAACTTGGTGCCTACCTTGTATTGGTTGTTAAAGTATGACAAATTCAGGAAAGAGTCATTGGGTATGCAACACAATTTTTTTGGAGATGGCCCTTAGGTGATATGAACCAGGGTCATAGACCGTGACCCTGAGTGGAGGCCAAGAGGGGCTCTGGCATGGAGCTTTGAAGATGAGCCATGGGTTGCAATGGAGACTTCAGGATTTTGGAGATGCCAGGATTATGGGACAGCCACCTAGAAGAACGGCTTGCTGTGGCTCAGGTGGATCTGCCCTGAGAAAGCAGCATAGCTGGAGGGTTGGAATTTTGAGCCCAGAGATTTATCATGGGTCCTAGATGACAGATCTAGATCATTTAAAAAAATTTATTTACTTCTCTTTATTTACTTGAGCGGTGGTGGGGAGGGAGTCAGGCAGAGGTAGATAGAGAATGGATGCACCAGGGATTCTAGCCACCGCAAATGAATTTCAGATGCATGTGCCACCATGTGCATCTGGCTTAAATGGGCTCTGGGGAATTGAATCTGGGTCCTTCGGCTTCGCAGGCTAGTACCTTAACTGCTAAGCTATCTTCAGCCCAAGTGCCTCCTTTTTGAAATGGGAATTTTTTCTCTGCTGTTACGTGTTAGAGGTTTTACAAGCTCAGTTAAGAGTCTGTTGTGAGTTTCAGATGAGATTTTGGACTTTCTAACAGTGTTTGGATTGGTAAAGACTATGGGGACTTTTAAAGTTGGACTGAATGCATTTTACATTATGAGATAGTTCTGAGTCTTTGGGTGCTGGGGCAAAATATGGTAGATTTCTCCATAGCCTTATGTGATTGTTTTAAGCCTCATACTTGATTCCCAGCAGGTGGCAGTTTAGGAGGTAGAGCCTTGCTGGTGTCACTGGTGGTGGAATTTGAAGCCCAGTGCTGAGAATATATCCACCTAGAGATGTGGTGCTTAGTTATCTGCTTGTACCATGCTTTACTCTGCCATATTGAAGCTTCCTCTTGAAATTGTTAGCTGAAATAAGCCCTTTCCTTCCATCAGCAGCTTCTGATTGGGTATTTTGTCCCACCACCAGGAAGGTTACTATAGTAATAGTGATGGTTTTCATAACAGCATTATCATGTACCTGGATAATATTCACCTCTGTATATCTTGTCCTTTGTTTTCTCTCTCCTCTTTCCGTAGTTCTTTCCTTTTCTCAGGTAGTTGCACTGCACTTCTAGTTTTTTTTTTTTTTTTTTTTTTTTTGAGAGAGAGAATATGGGCAAGTCAGGGCCTTCAGCTCTGTTATATTGAGTCCTTGCATCACTGTTTGTCTGGCTTACGTGGGACCTGGAGATTCAAACATGAGTTCTTAGGCTTCGCAGGCAAGCACCTTAACTGCTAAGCCCAGCCCCTGTTTTTCTTTTTTATTTCAAGGTAGGGTCTCACTCTAGTCTAAGCTGACCTGGAATGCACTCTGGAGCCCCAAGCTGGCCTCAGACTCACAGCGATTCTCCTACTTCTGCCTCCCACGTGCTGGGATTAAAGGTATGCACCACCATACCCAGCCCAATTCTAATTTTGTGTCATATACAAGTTCTTACGTATATATGATACTCATGTGATAAAATGGGTATAATATATACAACTCCATTGTATACAATGCCAGTTTTGTTTCATCTGTTGATGGATATTCAGGATCATTATATATATAGCTTAGCTATGTACTAATCTTAATTATACTCATTCTTTCTACCAGTGCAAACATGCTCTTGTAGTTACCTTCTCTTTGTCGGGACAAAGCACTCAACCAAAAGCAGGTGGTGGAAGTAGTTTTTATTTTGTATTATAGTCTTGAGAGGAAGCTTCATGGTGGCAGGGGTAAGCACTTCATGAGCACAGGCTGAACATCACTTCTGCCACAGCAGGTACAAAACAGCAGTAAGAGAGTGAGTCACACACTGTCAAGCGAGAGCTGATAGTCACATCCCTAAGCCTGCCTCCAACAACATACCTCCTCCAGTAAGGCTCCACCTCCCAAATTACCACCAGCTGGGGACCATGCATTCAGAGTAGAGTTTATGGGGAACATCTGATTCAAATCACCACAGATGTTGTTGAACTTTGTATGTATGGTGTATGATGTTTGGATGTGTGTGGACACATGTGCAAGTCCTGGGTGCACATGTGCAGAGGCCAGAAGAGAGCATTCACTGTCCTCCTCTATTTATCTTCTGCCTTATTTCCTTGAGACCAAGTTTCTTCCTGAACCCAGAGTTGTCCTCTTTTAGTCAGGCTGGCTTAACAGTGAAATCCAATGCTTCTCCTGGCTTTGTTCCTCAGCACTAGGGTTATTACATGCGTTCATGAATATACCCTAATTTTCACATGGGTCCTTGGGATTGAATTCAGGTCTTCATGTTGCACAACAAGCACTTTTGCACGGTGAGCCATCTCCCCAGCCCTCTTGGCAATTTCTAAATTTTTAAAAAGATTTTTCAAGGAATATTTCATTTATTTGTTTGACAGAGAAAGAGATTGGGGGTCCGGGGATGAAAGAATAATATGAATGGGTGCATCAAGACCTCTAGCCACTGCGATGAACTCCAGACACATGTGCCAGCTTGTGATTCTGGCTTTGTGTGGGTACTGGGGAATCAAACCTGGGTCATTTGGCTTTTTGTGACATGCTGAATTAAATAAGGTTTGCTTGCATGACATTGGGTGGAGAGTTATTTACTAGAATATAGTTATACTTATTAATGGGTATACCACTGAAGAACATGACTGACTATAATCCCTTCCCCAACCTTTGATGGAATGTTAACTGTCATTAAATAACTATTCTGGGAGGATTGGGGTCTCCTGAGCCCTTCCCCCATCCATGATGATTTGTTAACAGGCTGACTTCTGTGCAGGAAATATGGATGTCAAGCCATATTTCAAGTGGTCAGTAGACATATGTATTGAATGACAGTATAGATGTCTTGTAAGTACTAGGTTGTACTTCAGTTTCATTATGTGTGTGTGTGTGTGTGTGTGTGTGTGTGTGTGTGTGTGTGTTTCTTTGCTCTTCCAAGGTAGGGTCTCACTCTAGCCCAGGATGAATTGGAACTTACTCTGTAGTCCCAGGCTGGCTTTGAACTCATAGAAATCCTATCTCTGCCTCCCAAGTGCTGAGGTTAAAGTTGTATGCCACCACGCTGGCTCATTATGTATTTTGAGTTTATAGATAGAATATAAGTTTTGAGTAAAAATTTTATTACTTACATATGGTTATTCACTGGAAACATTTTAATTTTTTTAAAATTTTTTTTGTTTATTTATTTGAGAGCGACAGAGGGAGGGAGGGAGAGAGAGAGAGAGAATGGGCGCGCCAGAGCTTCAAGCCTTTGTAAACGAACTCCAGATGCATGTGCCCCCTTGTGCATCTGGCTAACGTGGGTCCTGGGGAATTGAGCCTCGAATTGGGGTCCTTAGGCTTCACAGGCAAGCACTTAACTGCTAAGCCATCTCTCCAGCCCAACATTTTAATTTTTAAAATATTTATTTATTTGAGAGAGAAAGAAGCAAATAGTGTGTGGGGGAGGGGAATGGGTGTGCCATGGCTTCTAGCCATTGCAAATGAACTCCAGATACATTCACCACCACGTGCATCTGGCTTATGCAGGTACTGGGGAATTGAGCCTGGGTCCTTAAGATTCTCAGGTAAGTGTTTCAACCACTAAGCCATCTCTGCAGTCCCACTAGAAACTTTTAAATAAAGTTATTCCTGACAATTTGAGTTCTAGAGATTATCCTGAACTTCAAATGTCAACATTTAAATGTAGTACTTATTGCTGCTTTTAATTGTCTTGTGCTTTTGTAATTTTACTTTTTTTTTTAAAACCCTGTTATTTTGTTTCTTGAGGCACGGTTTCCTATACTTCATGCTGGTCATGAATTTACTATGTAGCCAAAGGTGAATTTGAACTCCAAATCTCCTGCTTCCACTTCCTAAGTGCTGGGATTACAGGCATGTGCCATATTACCTAGCTTACTGTAATGTGTAAATTAATTTTGTAATTAAGAATTTTCCAATTATACATGTAAACTGCTCAGTAATGTTAGCCACTTAATGTCTTGGGCTTTATTTGTACATGTACTTAAGTAAAAATTACTTATACTATTTACATATCAGGTCTAATTAGCTTCATTTCTGAAATAACTTCTAAATTGCTATTTATTTGGTTTTCAGGCATGTACTGGCATTGAAAACATTGATGAAGCTATAACATTGCTTGAACAAAATAATTGGGACTTGGTGGTAAGTACTTTCTTCATTCTCTGACCTGTGTTCTAGCTTTATGAATTCCCAAATGTCTTTTAACTTACCTTTTGATGGTTCAGCATATCATCATAACCTATCTAAAACTTATCTGAATGAATGAAATCAAATTGTCATTTTTTAAAGAAAATGCTTATTTATTTGCAAGGGGAGAAAGAGAGAGAGAAGTGAGACAGACAGAGAATGGGTGTGCCAGGGCCTCCAGCCACTGCAAGCAAACTCCAGGTGTATGTGCCCCCTTGTGCATCTGGCTTACGTGGGTCCTGGGGAAATGAACCTGGGTCCTTTGGCTTCATGGGCAAATGCCTTAACTTCTAGGCCATTTCTCCAGCCCTCAAATTGTCATTTTTAATAGGAAATAATATAGTATTAAATTACTGATTTTTGAGTATGTAGATAATTGAAGTGATTTTAAAGCTGTTTTCCTGTCTTACTGTGTATCCTGATCAGCTTTCTCTATGGTATTTTGGTGGACTTGTGTGGAAGAAGAGAAAAATCAGAGTGGCCTTAATGTAAAACTGTAGTTGGTGATAGTCCTTTATTCATGTGGTGGTCACTGGAAATTATTCTATTTTATAGTTACTAAGACTGACAATTTACTGTGATTTCCTTCTGAACTTTGGGAATTTTATCAGAGTCGTGGCTTTGTTTCTTCATGCTTTCTAAGTAACTCAAAATGGAAGGCATAGCATAGTATTAAATATTCATGCCAATTTTAAAGTAAACCAAAAATAAATTGTATGGTGCAGCACCTGTCCTTCAGTGCCTTGTAAATGTTAAAGTTGAAATTATGATTTTGAAAAAGTGATACAATTTTTGTTTTGTTTCATTTGTTTTAAGATATAGTGTCACTACATAACTCAGGCTGACTTGGAAGTCATTGTAGTGCAGATTGGCCTTGAACCACAGTCCTCGTGCCTTAGAAACCTGAACTCTTGGGTAACAGGTGTGCGCCATAACATGTGGCTAGAAATGCAAAGTTATATATTTATTTATTTGACAGAGAAAGAGGAAGAGAGAGGGGGGGAGGAGAGAGAGAGAGAGTGGGCGCACCAGGGCCTCCAGCCACTGCAAACGAACAACAGATGTGTGCACCCCTGTTTGCATTTGGCTAACATGGGTCCTAGGGAATCGAACCTGAGTCCTTTGGCTTTGCAGGCAAATGCCATAACCGCTAAGCCATCCCTCTAGATCTAGAAATGCAAAGTTTTAAAAATCAAAATTTAAGACAGAGAAGAGATGAGGTGCATAGGTGTATATACATGGATATTACATGGACTTATATAGTTCCTAGTTATCTCTGTGCTTTGTGTAATTAATGTTTTTTACTTAGTGTGAAAAGCAAGATATAAAACAAATCAAGATATAAAACATATTTAATGAAGAAAGAGTTTAAGAAAAAGGGCTAACAGGGCTAGGGAAACTAGATGGCCCCAGCTTCGCGGTTAAAGATGCTTTGTTACAAAGCCTTCCTGCATGGATTCAGTTCTTCAGCACCCACATAAAGCCAGATCCGCAAAGTGGCTCATGTGTCTTGATTTCATGTACAGTGGCAGGAGGCCATAGAATGCTGATGCTCATAATGCTCTCTCTCTCTCTTTCTCTCTCTCACTGATAAATTAATAAAAATATTTAAACAATTATAAATATTACAAGTGAGCATCCTTAATTTGAAAGCCCCCAAACCCACAATGCTCCAAAATATGAAACTTTGAGTGCCAGTATGTCATAAAAAAGGGATTTAGAAGAATTTGGGGTGTCAGATGTTTGGATTAGAGATGCTCAAACAATAAATCTTAAAGAAGTTGTTTTTAAAAATTTTGTTTTATTTATTTGAGAATGACAGAGACAGAGAGAGAATGGGTGCACCAGGGCTTCCAGCCACTGCAAACGAACACCAGATACATGTGCCACCTTGTGCATCTGGCTTACATGGATACTGGGGAATCAAGCCTCAAACCTGGATCCTTCGGCTTCACAGGCAGGCGCTTAACTGCTAAGCCATTTCTCCAGCCCTCAATTTTTATGCAAACATTTCAAAAACTTAAAGACCTAAATCTGAAACACTTCTAGTCTTAAACATTTTTTTTTGTTTATTTTTAATTTATTTATTTGAGAGCAACAGACAGGCAGAGAAAGAGGCAGAGAGAGAGAATGGGCGCGTCAGGGCCTCCAGCCACTGCAAATGAACACCAGATACATGTGCCACCTTGTGCATCTGGCTTACGTGAGTCCTGGGGAACTGAGCCTCAAACAGGGGTCCTTGGGCTTCACAGGCAAGCGCTCAACTGCTAAGCCATTTCTCCATCCCAAACATTTCTAATTAAGTTAATCAACCTAAAATAATTTTTAATCTCATCACTCACAAAGTATTTGTTTTATAATTTTTAGATATACTTATTCCAGGTTATCTTGTATAATTAAGTTGTTAAACTGTTTAGCTGTGAGATTATTTTAAACCAATACTTAAAAAATTTTATTTGCTATTGTTTTAAGTAGAGGGGTATGAGGAGGGAGGGAATGAAGGAGAGAGGGAGAGAATGGGTGTGCCAGGGCTTCTTGCCACTGCAAATGAACTCCAGATGCATGTGCTATTTTGTGCATCTGGGTTAATGCAGGTACTAGGGATTCGAACCTTGGCTGTCAGGCTTGCAAGCAAGTACCTTAAACGCCAAGCTGTCTTTCCATCCCAAGACTTTTTAAATTTATTTATTTATTTGTTTATTTATTTATTTTGATGTAGAGTCTCACTCTAGCCCACGCTGATCTGGAACTTACTCTATGGTCCCAGTTTGGTCTTGAACTCACAGCAATCCTCTTACCTCTGCCTCCCAAATCTGGAATTAAAGGCGTACATTACCATGCCCGGCTATACATAAAATAATTTCATAATCTTTTCACTTATTATTACATGAACATTTTTTGACCATTCATTTTATTTATTTGCAATTTCTCCTGGGCTGATGTTGTAGAGGTGGCACATCTCATTTTTTGTTTATGGCTGAATAAAATTCCATCATCTGAAAGACGTACCATATTTTCATTATCTGTCTTCTGTTGGTAAACATTTAGGTTAATTACATTTTCTTGTTACTGTGAATAGAATAGCAATAAACATGAAACTGGATCCTTGTCTCTGACTCTAAAAATATCAACTCCAAATGGATAGAATACCTTAGAACCTGGAACTCTAAAACTCATTTTTTACTCATTTTTTATAACTGCTCATGTGACCTTAGGTGGTATTTATAACTACGTTCTACTACTCATTATGTATTTCCCCCACCTTCAGCAAGTTCTTCAGCAGTTCTTGGTTCTTTATCCAGAGGGGTGACCCTATACCTTCATTCCTGAAGGCTCTGGGCCATTTATCACACTGCTTTGATTGAGTTGTTGTAGTTTCTCATTAACCTTGATAAGAGGATATGGTAATACCAAGAGGTGCCCTAATGGAGTTCCTGAATTCCAGACATACTCTTTCTAACCTCCATTGTGGAGGAGTAGTTCAAGTTCACTGTGGGAGTCTGGATCAGTCACCCCAGCTAACACTAACTCCTTTCTTAGCCTTTTGTCTTAGGGGCATCAGAAGCCCGAGGTGGCCAGGGGGATGTCTTAGCTTCCAGTTTAATGCAGTGTTCTTTGTGCTTCCTGTCAAAGCACTCTCCTCTCTGGACCAAGACCCTTAGGCCATCAGAGAATAAGGTTATGGGAGCAGGAAGTAAAAATTTGGTCAATAGGTCACTTGGGGTGATGGCAAGCAGTACCATTCCCATTTTCGCCCCTTGATTCCTGGACCCATGAATCCAGGCTATAGGAGAAACAGTACCATATATAGGACAGAGATTCAGAGCAGCCTGGTAGAAAACTCTGCTCCAGCCTTCCTTGCTATTGCCACGTAGTTGGCAATGCAGCTGTTTCTTTTAAAGACCATTCAGCCATTCAATCAAGCCAGCTGCTTCATGGTGTGAAGCACGTTGTTGCAGTCAGGTTCGCATTGCTGGTAGAATCACCCAACTAAGAGCAGCTTGTGGGAAAGAGGTTTATTTTGGCTTACAGGCTCGAGGGGGAAGCTCCATGATGGCAGGGAAAACGATGCCATGAGCAGAGGGTGGACATCACACACTGGCCAACATAAGGTGGACCATAGCAACAGGAGAGTGTGCCAAACACTGGCAAGGGGAAACTTCCCATAACACCCAGAAACCTGCCCCCAACAATACACTGCCTCCAGAAGGCGTTAATTCTCAAACCTCCATCAGCTGGGAACCTAGCATTCAGAATATCTCAGTTTATGGGGGACACCTGAACCAAACCACCACATTCCGCCTCTGGCCTCCATAAACTGATATCCATACATGATGTAAAATACAATGTATTCAGTCTGACTTTAAAAGTCCCCATAGTTTTTATCAATTCCAATGATGTTCATTCATCCCCATAATCCAAGGTCTTTTAACTGAGCCATAATACCAAAAAATCCCCCCCAAACCCATAATGGCACAGAATAAACATTCACACTGCAAAAGTTGGCATAGGGCATAGCAAAGAAATATTCAACCAATACAAGATTTGAAACAACCAGGGCAAACATCAAACTCTGTAGCTTCAAATCCAACAACTGTAGTTAGTGACAAATCTCCAAGTCTGATAATTCTAACCAGCAATAAGCCTCTGGCATTCCAATTCTGCCCCTCCAGCTAGGCTACTTACAGTCCTGGAAAACTTCATAGGGGCCGGCAGCTTTCCTTAGCAGCCATCTCGTGGTCCCGGCATCTCCACTGGGTCTCCACTGCAACCCAGGGTTCATCCTCACGGACCCAAGGGGTCTCCATGCAGGCATCCAGCAAAAACCCAGCGTTCATCCTCATGGACCCAAGGGGTCTCCATGCAGGCATCCAGCAAACCTGCTTCATACTGTCCATAGCCATTTCCAAATCACAAGAGTGTGTTGCAAACTCATCTCTTACCTGCATTTCTAATACTCCACAATACCAGGTAGGGTGCCAGTTTGTTAATCCAGAGGGGAATAAAGCAGACTTCGAAAAACAGGACACTTGAGCACTCAGGCCCCTTCAAAAGAGTGTACATTCTTCCTGTTGCCCAGTGCAGGTCTAATCTCAAAGGTTGTAATCTCTGAATTGCAGCTGAATGGGCAGCAGTTCACCCAAAGATTTTTCTTTCTGCGCCATTTCTGTCTGCGCACACCAGTTCATTTCTACGCAAGCAACCCTGCACAACTTCTCAGGCCATGGCATAACAGCAAGCTTTTTACACAAACTGCTAGCCCAGTCCAAGCAAATCTCTTTTTCACCCTCATAAGCCAAACCTCACAGTCCATAGTTCTTACTGCATTCAGGTCTTTCAACTCTGACCAGAATAGTCCATCAAGCTGTACCCACAGCACCGCAAGACATCTCTTAGGCCAGCGTTTAAAATCCTTCCACATTCCTCTGGAAAATCAGCTCCAAAAGGCCAAAGCCACATGTCTAGCAGCAACCCTACTTCTGGTACCACTTTACTCTTGTTGTCAGGTTCGCATTGCTGGTAGAAATCACCCAACCAAGAACAGCTTCTGGAAAAAAGAGGTTTATTTTGGCCTACAGGTTTGAGGGGAAGCTCCACGATGTCAGGGGAAAACGATGACATGAGCAGAGGGTGGACATGACCCCCTGGCCCACATAAGGTAGACAATAGGAACAGGAGAGTGTGTCAAACACTGGCAAGGATAAACTGGCTATAACACCCATAAGCCCATCCCCAAAAATATACTGCCTCCAGTTGGAAACCTACCATTCAGAACATCTAAGTTTATGGGGGACACCTGAATCAAACCACCACACACGTAGTAAGTGTATTTCATGACCATGAGCCTACTGTACTTCCTTGGCTGTGAAATGAGTCCGTTGGTCAGAAACAATGCTGTGTGGGATACTATGACAGTGGATAAGGCATTCTGTGAGCCCATGGATGATAGTTTTGGCAGAGGAACTACATGCTGGGAAAGCCAATCCATATCCAGAGTAAATGTCTATTCCAGAAAGGACAAAATGCTGCTCTTTCCATGATGGAAGTGCTCCATTGTAGTGAACCAAGTTGCTGGCTGGTCACCACAAGGCATGCTATCCTGTTGGGGGCTCAGTGTTGGTTCTGCTGCAGGCAGGTTAAGCACTCAACAGTAGCTGTAGCCAGGTCAGCCTTAGTTAATGGGGATTCAAGTTTCTGGGACCATGCATAACCTGCATCCCTACCACTTTAGCCACTTTGTTCATGAGCATATTGGGTAGTGACCGGAATGGCTGAGGAAAGATATCTACTTGATTATTAAAGTCATCCTCTGCTGAGGTCACCCTTTGATGAGCATTAAAATGAGACACACATATCTTTACATCTTTTGGCCATTCGGAGAAGTCTACCCACATATACCTTCTGAAAATGTCTTTCTCAACGATTTTCCCGTTGTGCTTCCACGTCTCAGACCTTCTACCCAAACCATTGTCCACAGCCAATGAATAAGTATATAACCACACATGTGGTCATTTCTCATTTTAATCAAAATGCACAACTGTGTGCAGCACCTGAAGATCTGCCCATTGTGGAGAGTTCCTTCAGTATAGTCCTTCAGAGGTGTCCCAGTAATGCTATGGCTGTCCACTTCTGGGAGGTTCCTGCGTAATGTGCTGGATCATCTGTAAACCATGCCCTAGTCCTCTTCTCAGTCAGTTGACCATAGGGTACATCCCATGATGCCATAGGTGCATGCTTGGGGACAGAAGGCATTGTAACAGGAGTAGCAACCAGAGGTATTTGGGCAACTTGCTCATGTAACTTACTTGTGCCTACAAGGCCTGCTTTTGATCAATAGACTGCTCCTGTGCATGTCCAGCTTTATGGCCTGGTGGGTCAGATAACACCCAGCTCATAATAGACACCTTAGGTCACATAATAACTTGATGGCCCATTGTCAAGTGTTCAGTTTCCACTAAGGCCCAGTAGCTGGCCAAGAGCTGTTTTTCAAAGGGAGAATAATTGTCTGCAGATGCTTGTGGGGCCTTGCTCCAAAATGTCAAGGGCCTCCGCTGTGATTCACCTATGGGGGCCTGCCAAAGGCTCCAGACAACATCCATATCTGTGAAACCAAAACTGTGAGATCTTATTGAACAAATGAATAACTGTTTTTGTGTATTCTGTCCCACCAAATATACACTCTTTTTGTTTTGTGGGCTGGTTCCATTATCCACTTTAGTTTTAGACTGTAACCCCTCACAGTAATGCTTTTCCCTTATACTCTCCATCCCACTGTGGTTATACTACACAAACTTTAGCTAAAGTGGTTATCAGTACAACCTTTCTCATGCTTACTCATTGGCAAAGTGCAAGAGTACTAGGCACTGGTACTGGTATTCTTGCAAGTATTCTTGCAAGTATATATCAGTCATTTTATTTTTAAACCAGTTTTTGTATAGAGGCTTCTTATTGGGATTTTAAACTATACTTCTCCTGTTAGTAGTAGCCTTTTGTTTTTGTTTTGTTTTGTTTTCTGAGGTAGGGTCTCACTCTAGCCCAGGCTGACCTGGAATTCACTCTGTAGTCTCAGGGTGGCCTCGAACTCACGGTGATCCTCCTACCTCTGCCTCCCCAGTGCTGGGATTAAAGGCATGTGCCACCATGCCCGGCTAGTAGTGGCCTTTTGGAGATGCTCTCTTCTGAGTGTCTATTCAAGTCTGTCTCTTAATCTTTTTTCCCCCTGTTGGATTGTTTGCTATTCTTGTTGATTCACAAAGTTTCTTTATGTCTTCTGGTTAGGAGCTCTTTGTTGTTTCCTGCAAAGATCTTCCATTCTGTGTTCTGCCTTTTTACTCTTTTTTTTAAAAAATTATTTATTTATTTATTTGCAAGCAGAGAGTGAGCAAGGTAGAAGAGAGACACAGAGAGAATGGCATGCCAGGGCCTGTAGCCACTGCAAACGAACTCCAGACACATGTGCCCCTTGTGCATCATACATGGGTCCTGGGGAATCTAACATGGGTCCTTTGGCTTCACAGGCAAGGGCCTTAACCATTAAGCAATCTCTCCAGCCCCCTTTTTACTCTTTTAATGGAGATCTTTAGTGAATAGGAAGGACAATATTTTTTGTAAATTTTTTTTTTTTATGTGTGTGTGTGAGAGAGAGAATGAATGAGAGAAAGAGAATTGGTGTGCCAGGACCACCAGCCACTGAAGTTAAACTCTAGATGTGTGCACTATCTTGTGTGCATGTGCGACCTTGTGTGCATGTATCACCTTGTGCATCTGGCTTAAGTGGGATCTGGAGAGTTGAACATGGGTCCTTAGGTTTCACAGGCAAGCATGTTAACTGCTAAGCCATGTCTCCAGACTAGGAAGAACTAATTTTAAAGTAGTTCAGCTTACTAATTGAACTACTAATTGACTTTGACTTTTGAGTCCTATTTTTAGTGAAATCTCTGCCTTATGCTTATGATGACGTTCTTCTATATTTTCTTTTAGAAAGTTTGTTTTTTGCCTTTTGTATTTAGAGTTGTAATTCTTTGGGAGGTGATTTTTGTGTGTGGTATGGGATGAGCTTAAGTTTGTTGTTCTTGCCATTTCCCTCCTTGGCATATCCACTTAACTTATTACTTATTGAAAATAACATTCTTTCTACACTTATCTGCAGTGATATTTTGTCATAAATCAGGAATGCTTACATATGTGGAGTTATTTTTGAACTGTCTGTTCTTTTAAAATTGGTTTCAATTGCAGTACTTCACTACTTTATTTACTGTAGAGTTATTAAAAAACTTTTATAATCTAATTCTGTAGGTCCTTGATAGTCTTGATTGTCCTTTATTTATTTATTTATTTATTTATTTATTTTCCCAAAGTAGAGTTTTACTGTAGCCTAGGTTCACCTGGAAGTCACTCTGAAGCCCCAGTCTAGCCTTAAACTAGCAGTGATCTTTCTACCTTAGCCTCCCCAATGCTGGGATCAAAGGTATGTGCCACCATGCATGGCTAGTCTTGGTGCTGCTGCTGCTTCTTCGTCTTCCTCTTTGTTGTTTTCTTCTTATCTTGGTCTTGATTATTCTTAATCTTTGTAAATATATTTATCTCTACTTAGAATTAGTTATCATTGTTCATGGACAATGTGCTAGGATACTAATCAAGATTGTATTATCTTTACAGTATGGAATCTTCAAATTTATGTCCATGGAATATCCTTCCATTTATAAATATGGTTTTTAGTATTTCTTCTTAATATTCTCTTTGTTATACTCTTGGGCATTTTCTTCAAATCTACTCTATAGATATTTAATCTTGTGCAGCACTCTTGTCAATGATGTATTTAAAAAATTTCACCTCTTTTTCCTCTATGCATTTTTTCTTGTCTATTGTAGTGTTCAAACTTCTTGTACTGTACTAAATAAAATGGTACTAGTAGATGTCCTTGTGCCTCTCTCAGTCTTGTAAGGGAAAATTTTAATGTATAAACTAAAAGGGATATTAATTGTAGGTTTTTGCATTTGTCCTCTATGAGGTTACAAATGTCTTTCTACTCCTGTAAAAATTATCTCTTAGCAATTATAGTTGTTATTGTTATAAGCTTGAAAAGGCCATAAAATTTTCTTCTTTCTGGGTTGGAGAGATAGCTTATTTGGTATAGTGGTTGCTGCACATGCATCACTACCCAAAAACTTAAGTATAAATGCCAAGTATGGTAGCATGTGCTTGTAATCCCAGTCCTTGGGAGTCAGAGACAGGAAGATCTATGGGCTCATTTGGCCAGCTATTCTAGCCTAACTGGACAGCTCTAGGCCAATGACAAACCCTGTCTCAAAAAAAGTTAATGGTGTTCTTGAGAAAGGACACTCAAGGTTGTACTCTGGCCTCTACATGCACACACGTGCATGTGCATCTGCACATAAATGTCAACATATTCACACACAAAATTTTCTTCTTTAATGTGTTTGAGTTGTTAATTATATTAATATTTGAATGTTGTGTATTCTTTCATTTATTTCTGGATATACTTTGCTAATATTTTTTGTATCTTTGTTCATAAGGGGAGATTGATGTGTGATTTTTTTTTTTTATAATGGTGTTGAAGATCAAATCTAATATATTTCACATGCTAGGCAAACTCTACCACTGCACTACGTCCTCAGTCCTGGGGTGTGATTATCTGTTCTTGCATTGTCATAATCTGACCCCCTAAGCTTTCCTTATGAGTAAGATTACCAGGTTTAGGAATTAAATAAGTCTTACCTTAAATAATATTAATTGTTTATTTGAAATCTAAACTTAATTTGGCATTCTGTACTTTATTTTATTTGACAATCATGGTTATATGCAAGTTCAAAAGTAATTACCTCTCTTCCTCCCTCTAGCTATCTTTTCCCAAATGAATTTATATAAGATTGCTATTTTATTCCTTGTTTGGTAGTACTCATTGGTAAAGCTCCCTAGGCTTAGAATTTCCTTGTCAGAATATTGTATATTAATGACTAGATAGAAGTTGCAACATGTACCAGACTTCTCTTTGCTTTTCATTCCATTCCTCTTCCTGTCCCTTTCCCTGTTTCTTTTCCCCCAGAAAGTGTTTTAACTGCTGAGTCATCTCTCCAGTCCTATATTTTAATTGTATGTAGGTTTTGAGTCCTCCATGGTACTATTATTTTATAGTCACTATGTACTTTTATTTACTTCTGTTTTAGCATGTTTTGCTTGTCATATCCCTTTTATTCTCTCCATTCCATCTGCACCATTTTCTTTAAGAGCAGTTTTTAGTTTTTCCTTTATTATGCGATTATTCACAAAAACATTACTTAGAATATATTTTCAAAAATGGCTTTACCCTATACTCTGCTTTTTTTTTTTTTCAGACTATATAAATCTTTGGACTTTTCATAAAGATGGTTTACTGTGCTTTCATTTTTTTTGACCAACTTTTTTTAAAATTTATTTAGTGGGAGTGTGGAGGTCAGAATGACAATCTTCAGATTGATCCTGACCTTTACTCCTTTGAGACAGGGTGTCTTTTTGCTTTTTGCTCTGTTCTCAAGCCTCTAGGAAATTCTGTGTCTTCCTCCCTTCTCACTGTAGGTGACTGGGATTACATAAGCCCCTCATACTTCTGGCATTTACATGGGGTCTGGAATCTGAAATCAGGTATTCACAATTGCATAGCAAATGCATTAGCCATGTACCATCTCCCAGCCCAACAACTTTGTTTTTGAAGAGCGTTTTTCTGGGTATAGAATTGTAGGTTGGGAGGGTTATTTATTTATTCATTTATTTCATTTCTTGAAGACATTTTATTTTCTTCTGACT
Organism: Dipus sagitta; assembly: GCA_036346955.1. Classification (NCBI taxonomy): domain Eukaryota; kingdom Metazoa; phylum Chordata; class Mammalia; order Rodentia; family Dipodidae; genus Dipus; species Dipus sagitta. Next base: position 86,796,160 of record CM070773.1, read on the forward strand.
TCCATTGTTTGTGGGTAGAAAGCAGTTGTTCATGAATGTGAATGCAAGCATTCAGGTGTGGAAGCAAGAGGACAGTTGCCTTCTATTTTGTTTTGAGGCAGGGTCTCTGGTTGTTTACTGCTCTGTTTGTGAGTTTCTGGACTAGTCTTCTGTCTCAGGTTCCTTTCATGTTATTGGTGTGCTGAGACTACAGAAGCTTTCCACAGTTTCTGGCTTTTATATGGGGCCTTGGGGTCTGAACTCAGGTATTCAAAAGTTGAGCGACAAGCACTTTATCCACTGAGCTATCTTCCCAGCCCAGATGTAGGCTTCTTTTTACTGACATTGTTTAGTAATAATAGACTTTAAAAAAGTAAGTTTGGCTAAAAATGATTGGACTTCTATGTGAGTTGGAATAAAACTCAGTAGCAGAGGCCAGTAAGCTAGAAAGAAGATATAAAGGGAATAGAAAGGTGGGAGGGGGGTGGACTTAATAGGATGGTATTGTATATATGTAAGTAGAACATATTAATGGGGGTTGAAAGGCCTAAGTGAGGTCAGGGGAAGAGATTGATTAAAGGAAAGGTGGAGGGAGGGCTAATCAAAATCGAAGAGGATATAAATAAGTCATATGGAAGCCTGCTTTTTTGGACAATGGAACACTCAGAAGCCATAGATTGTTACTAGAAAATTTTCAGTGCCAGGGATGGGATAAGTATCCTTCCAGTGAGTTGTTGGCCAGGGAGGTCCCTGATACCCCGAAATATTACAGGCCATCGCCAAAGCCCTTGGTTTCCCACTAGGAATAGATGGTAAAACTCTATTGTTGAAGACTCCACATACTTGGGGTGCATGGTCACTGAGAAATCCTGTTGGAGCTGAGCTGAAAACCTCCTCTATGTAGACCAGCTGACAGAAAGCTGGAAAAAGCTACGCTGCATGCAGTTCAATAGGAGAGAGAAATTATCTGTGAAGATACACAACATTGGACACTCAAGCCTTAAATTTGGCTAGCCAGTCCAAATGAGCCAACTGGTACAATAGTGGCATGTTTGTTATGGGGAAAACCAACCACTCTGTAATTGGACTGGAGGCCTGCTCCATGGGAGGGAATTCATCCCTGATACTGAGAACCTGCAACAGGGGTAGTCATGAGCTCTAGGGGTGTAATGTTTATACTGTGCTCACCAAACTTCCCAGTAACACTTCTCTTAATGTTCGTACCCATATATTAATGCTACTCTCACTTTTGGTTAGAGAAGCTTCTCTTTTCGGATGGCAGTGACCTTGGGATGACTCAGAAGGCACCATGGTGCTGAGAAGTGACAGAGGAGTGCTCAGCACTGAAATATCTCTATCATACCTTCCAAGGCTTAGGGTCCATTGCAGAAGAGGTGGTGGAATGAATGTAAGAGCCAAAAGAAGGTTAGGACTCCTTACAATGTGCTTCTCCAGACACAAAATGGCCTCGATATCCATGACCTCACAGTGCCTGACACTCCCTACCCAAGACCATCATAACAGGAGGAAAAGGACAAGACATCAAAATAAAAGAGAGACTGATTTGGGGGGGGGGGATATGATGGAGAGTGGAGTTTCAAAGGGGAAAGTGGGGGGAGGGAGGGAATTACCGTGGGATATTGTTTACAATTATGGAAGTTGTCAATAAAAATAAATTAAGAAAAGTTTGTTTGAGAAAGATAAAAAAAGAGAAATAGTTGATTAATTGATCTTGGGCATGCCAAGGTCTCTTGATTCTGCAGATGAACTCCAGATGGATGTGCCACTTTGGCATCTGCCTTTACATGCATACTGAGGTTGGTTGGCTTTGCATGCAAGTACCTTTAACTGCTGAGCCATTTCCCCAGCTCAACCTTATAGGCTATTAAAAAATGTATTTGTTTGAGGGAGGGAGGGAGGGAGGGAATGAATATGGCTGTTCCAGGGGCTCTAGCCACTGCAAATGAACTCCAGACACATGTGCCACCTTGTGCATCTGGATTACGTGGGTACTGGAGAATCGAACCTGGGTCCTTAGGCTTTAAAGGCAAGCACTTTAACTGCTAAACAATCCCTCTAGCCCATTATAGACTTTTAAAAATATGTGTCTTGATGATAATCAATTTTAGAAATAATTTACTACTCTTTATTTTTTTGTTTATTTTTATTTATTTGAGAGTGACAAACACAGAAAGAAAGAGGCAGATAGATAAGAGAAAATGGGCGCACCAGGGCCTGCACCTACTGAAAACGAAGTCCAGATCCATGCGCCACCTTGTTCATCTGGCTTACTTGGGTCCTGAGGAATTGAGCCTTGAACCGGGGTCCTGAGGCTTCACAGGCAAGCGCCTAACCATTAAGCCATCTCTCCAGCCCCCTCTCTTTATTTTTTGACAAATATTTGCATTTATTCATTTGAGATAGAGAAAATGAGAATGGGCACAGCAGGGCTTCTTGCCACTGCAAATGAACTCCAGATGAATTCACCACTTTGTGCACCTGACTTTACATGGGTACTGGGGAATTGAACCTGGGTCATCATTCTTTGCAAGGAAACAAGCAAGCACCTTCAACTGCTGAGCCATCTCTACAGCCTCAACTATCTCTTTAAATAAAGGTTCAGTTTCATTCTGTTCCTTTCTAAATTTAGAATCAAATTTTCCATGTGACATAGAACTCACTTTGTCTTGTGTTTATTTTTCTCACTATGACATACATTCCTTGGTCTCTTCATGCTTTGTCTGGATATTACCTTCTGATTTCCTTCTCCATTGTTTTCAGTTGTGTAATGTGCTGCTGAGTCCATCTCCAGCACTCAGTGACATATTTTTTATTCCTTTTCCTCACAGTGTATCTGTGAGAAAGTATAGGCAAATGCTGTGATGAATACCCACCTTGCAGTTGAGACCTTCAAGTAAGAATTAAGGGTGAGCTGGAAGCATATCATCTATCAGAACAATGAATCTCTAACTTGATAAAATGTCTCTTTTCTAAATATCTTCTAACAAAAGCACTCTAAAAACATTATTGTTGATGTTACCTTCCTGTTGCTGGGACAAATACTTGAACAGAAGCAGCTTATGGGAGGAAAGGATTTATGAACACACCTCCAGCAGGAAGCTTAATTAAAAATACCTGAGGTTATGGGACCATTTTACACTCACTACCACAAGTATCATGCAAAATAAAAAAAATAGTCTCTTAATTTTTTTATTTCCAATGTTTGATACTCAATGAAAAAAAGTAAGGCTTTTCTGAAATACAAATTTTACTGGTAACCAAGAGAAATAGATCTTTGTATCCAAGTATTACAGCTATCAGGCAAGAAGTTTATATAAAAAATTGTTATTTAACACAGATGAGAGTTTAAATAGAAGAGTGGATACAAAAACCAATTCCAAGTATATGTTCAGACTTCAGCTGCATATATCACAGTGCCTTGCAAGCAGAGAGAGAGAGAGAGGAGAGAGACAGAGGGAGAGAGATTAGGCACAGTAGGGCCTTTAGCTGCAAACGAACTCCAGATGCATGTGCCACTTTGAGCATCTGGCTTTCTGTGAGTACTGGGGAATTGAACCAGGGTTTTTAGGCTTTGCAGGCAAGCATCTTAACTGCTATGCCATCTCTCTAGTGCCTGATCTGATCTTTGAGTCTTAAATGAATGTGTTTTAATTGCTGTTTCTGTGTAATAAACCAATGTCAAACTTAATGACAGAAAACAAACACGTTAGTATGATGAGAGATTCTTTGGTCACAAATTTGATAAGATTGTAGCAGGAATGGCATATGTATTCTGTGATTTCCTGGGCCTCTCAGGTGGAGTGTCAGAAGTGGTAGAAATGACTGGGTTCTGCAGTGTCTAGGACTGGAGAATCCACATTCAAGGCTAAGCACAGGTGAGATAGTTAAACTCTGTCTCTATGTGGCCTCTCCTTGTGGCTTAGCATCTCATACAATGAAACTAACTTCTGAGGAGTTGTGCAGAGGTGAACATTAAAGAAAACTGTGTGGAAGCCAATTGCCGTTGAGCACCTAGCTTCAGAGGTCACTCAGTGTACTTCCACTGTACTTACTTGGTTGAAGCCTTTCTTTTCTTTTTATTAGAGTTTCTTCCTTCCCTTCCCTTCACCTTCACTTTCCCCCTCCCCCTTCCCCCTCCCCCTTCCTTTCCCTTTTCCTTCCCTTCCCCCCTCCCCTCCCCTCCCCTACCCATTCCTTTCCTCGTTCCGTTCCTTTTTCCTTTCCTTTCCTTTTCCTTTTCCTTTTCCCTTTCCCTTTCCTTTTCCTTTTCCTTTTCCCTTTCCTTTCCTTGTCCCCTTCTTTTCCTTTCCTCTTCCCTTTCTCCTTTCCTTTCTCCTCTCCTCTCCTTTCCTTTTCCTTTCTCCTTTTTTTTGTCTCCTCTCCTCTCCTTTCCCTCCCCCAAGGCAGGAAGGGTCTCACTCTAGCCCAGGCTGTCCTGGTACTCCAACTCATAGTCATTCTCTTACTTAGCCTCCTTGTCAGTTTCTGCCTTCCATCTTGTTTAGGAGCAGGATCTCTCTCTCTCTCTCTCTATCCCTCCTGAATTCACCAGGTAAGATAGACCAGGAGCTTCCAGGGATTCTCCTATCTCTGCCTCTTATCTCACTATAGGTGCACTGGGATTATAGACACTTCTGCTACTGTATCTAGTTTTTCAAGGGTTCTGGGCATACAAACTCAGGTCTTCATTTATGTGGCAAGTGTTTTATCCACTGAACCAGTCCCTAACCTCTATTTCTCGGTGAAAGGGTAGTCTAGGAATTTGGGGCTGTCTTTAAAAATATGCAAATAGGGCTGGAGAGATGGCTTAGCCTTTAAGGTGCTTGGATGCGAAGCCTAAGGACCCATTGTTCTACTCTCCACACCCCATGTAAGCCACACGAGGCAAGCTCAAGTTGCACATGCCCAATAGGTTGTACAAGTGCCTGGAGTCTGATTGCAGTGGCTGAGGCTCTGACGTGCCATTTTTTCCTCTCTCCCTTTCACTGTCCCTAAAATAAAATTTATTTATTTTATTTTTTTGTGTTTCTAAAATCAAATTTTAAAAAATCTATATAGTCCTTAGAGATTTTGTATCTAGTCCAGCTTATGTCCTATCTACTAGTTTTAAATGTGGTATGTGCATGTGTATGGCTTTTTATTTTGAGGCAGTATGTCACACTGTAGCCCATGCTGGCCCAGAACTCACTGTAGTGTCCAGATTGGCTTCAGACTTGATGCAGTCCTCTTGCCTCAGCCTCCCAAGTGTTAGGATTGCAAGTATGGATTACTGTCCTCATCATTTGTTTATGTATTGTTAATTATTTTGAATCCTATGGAGATACATCAGTAAATTGTGTGATATAAGTATCTTTTTTTTTTTTTAAAGAAAACCCATATGCAAGTATGGACATTCTTTTTTTTTTAATTTTTTGTTTTTTATTTATTTTTTTGAGAGCGACAGACAGAGAGAGAAAGAGGCAGATAGATAGATGGGCACGCCAGGGCCTCTAGCCACTGCAAAGGACCTCCAGACGTGTGTGCCCCTTGTGCATCTGGCTAACGTGGGTCCTGGGGAATCAAGCCTTGAACCAGGGTCCTTAGGTGTGACAGGCAAGCGCTTAACTGCTAAGCCATCTCTCCAGTCCATAAGTATCTTTATAGATAAAAAAGTCAGAGGTCATGAGATCTTAGAGCTAGAAAGGACTTTTTAAGAAATCATACATTTATGATGACCAGTTTGTCAGCTGGACTACACTTTGGATACTTAGTTATATATTACCATTTCTTTGAAGATATTTTGCCCTGAACTTTATATTGAAATTAGTGTTCTTTAAATAAACAGATTGCTCTTCATAATGTGTTTGGCCCTCATTCAGCGCACATTAGATTGTTCTTTTGAAGGCCTGAATAGAACAAAAGACTAACCTCTTATGAACAAAAGGGTATTCTGCAGCTTGACAGTCTCTTCAGTTAAATTTCAGCATCAGCTCTTTTCTGAGTCTCTAAACTGATTTTCCACTCTGTTGATTTGGACTTTGAGTTTCATACTTGTAACAGATTTCGAAGCTGTTCTCCAGGGTCAAACAGCAAGTTGTTGAGAAGGCCCACACATGAATCTAAGTCTCTTGATTTCTGAATTAACACTCTTAATACTAGAAATTGCCTTGCCCAATAAAATCAAATGGAAAAGCTACTTATCACAAACAAACAAGCATTCTGTATGTCAGGCACTATTAAAGAATCTCTGTCCATTTTTCTCATTGATTCTAAGAATAGTTCTAGGGCACATGTACTATTACCGTCTTCTAATTTGCTGATTGGGAGGTCAAATATTTTGTCTATCGTGACGTGCAGCCAGTGCTAGACTCCTTGCTGAAACTTAGATCTCTGACTCCAAAACGGAAACTTTCAATTGAGAGCAGCAGCCTTTCTCTATATTTCTTTTCTCAGTGTTTCTTGATGAGATTAAGTAGCTAAGAAAAGATTTGGGTTTCTGAACTTCTGGCTCTCCTCTGCCTAGAATCTTTTCATTTTCCTGGGTTGATAGGTTGATGTGTAATTCATATTGCTTGCTTATTGTTGGGCCTTGTTTGTGATTCTTTGTCATTAGTTAATACTTTTTCTTTTCTCAGTGCAAATATCTGGGCTATTGTCTGTTAGTGCCTTCTGCTATTTAATTTGCCATGAAATTATGTACATAGGACAAGCATACATTTTCTGCTAGTTACTATTACTACCAATTACACTGTTTTTCCTGCTCCATCTTCTTTCCTGCCTTCTGTCCCTTCCCATGCAGGGAGGGGTGTTGTGTATGAGAGTATAGGGTACAGTGTTTGCAGGAACACACTGTGTTAGAGTCTTTGATTGATGTAGAAGTAAGCAGAAAATATTTCTTAAAAATAATTTTTCATTTTCAGTTGTATAAAGGTTGTGTGTTTGTAGACTTATACATGTCTTACAGAAGTCCTGTTGATAGTGACCTTTTAGTATTTGGAAGCAGTTTATAAATCAGAATTAACAATTATCAAGTTGGAAAGATTTGTGCAAATGCACAATTTACTGAACCTGAAGTGGTTGTGCAAATTTTGATTTTCTTATACAGAAGTTGAAAGCTGTTTTGTCGTATCATTTTCCATATTTAAAGTACCAGATCCACAGTTTTTCTTCTGTCAGCCAGTCAGTTAGTTCTAAATGTTATGGTAGATGCAAAAAAAATATTTGGAAAGAAAGGGATGATGATTATAAGGTAAAAATTTATAAATTAACCAACAGATATTTATTACAAATTTACTATACAATAATCCTGACAATCATTAAATGTATCTTCACCTAGGTTTAGACAGTTAAAAATTAGAGAGAAACACACACAGATAGACTCTGACTGAGAATGCTTAGGGAATAGAGAAAAAACGTAAATTAGTCATTCTCTGCAGTGGCAGAATACCTGATTTAACAGCTTAAAGGGATGATTTGGCTAAACGTTTCAGTCCATGCCCCCTTGGCTCCCTTGTCCTAGACAGTGTGGTCCATGTGTGTTGAGGCAAAGCGTCAATGTGAGTATATTAATTTTTATTGCTGGGACAAATTACCTAACCAGAAAAGATTTAAGGAAGGGAAGGGTTTGTTTCTTTTTGTTTTGTTTTGTTTTAAAGGGGCTACAGAACATTATGGTGAGGAATTGTTTTAAAGGGGCTACAGAACATTATGGTGAGGAAGAATGGCAGGCTGGCTTGTGACATTTCAGTCAGGGGCTGGAAGCAAGAGAAAAATTAGAAAATGGGGCTAGCCTATAAAACTTCAAGGCCCTACCTCCTCAGTGACCCTTTTCCTCCAACAAAACTCCACCTTCCTCTTTCTTCTCTTTTAAAACTTTTTTATTGACAACTTCCATGAATATAAACAATATATCATGATCATATTCCCATCACTCTCCCTTTTCCCTTTCCCAAATCCTCCTTCCATTAATTTCCTTCTTCTTGTCAACTAGCCTCTCTTCTGTTTTGATGTCATCATATTTTTCCTTCTAGCATTCAGGTCTCAGGTAGGTAGTATCAGCCACTCCGAGGTCATGAATATCAAGGCCACTTTGTATCAGGAAGACAGTATTGTATGCATTCCTCCCCTTTGGGCATCACATTTTTTTCTGTCACCTCTTTCACAATGGTCCCTGAGCCTTGGAGGGTGTGAAAGAGATGTCTTTACTTAGTGCTGAACACTCCACACCATCACTTCTCAGCACTTTGGTGAGTTTTGAATCACCTCAGTGGTCACCCTTATCTGAAAAGAGAAGCTTCTCTAACCAAAAGTGAGAGTAGCATTCATATATAGGCATTAGCAAGTATTTAGAGGGCATTTTGGTTCTAACACATGAGCCAGTGGGGAACATTTCACATTCAAATCACAACAGCTAGAAGCATGTGGTGGAGCAAAGAAACTTACTTAATGGCAGACAGGAAGCAGAGAGCACGACAGGAAGGGAATAGGGATGAGGTATAGTTCCTAAGGACATGCCCAAGTGACCCACTTCCTACTTAAATGTAGGTCCTACCTACATGTTTCTAGAACCTACCAAAATAGTTCCACCAAATGGGAACCAGTTCTTCAATACATGAACCTATGGGGGACATTTCATATTCAAGCCATAACATTGTTTTTAAAATTTAAAGATATGGGGCTGGAGAGATGGCTTAGCGGTTGAGCGCTTGCCTGTGAAGCCTAAGGACCCTGGTTCGAGGCTCAATTCCCCAGGACCCATGATAGCCAGATGCACAAGGGGGCGCACCCGTCTGGAGTTCATTTGCAGTGGCTGGAAGCCCTGGCGCCAGCTCTCGCTCGCTCGCTCGCTCTCTCTGCCTCTTTCTCTATCTGTAGTTCTCAAATAAATAAATAAACAAAAAAATTAAAAAAATATTTAAAGATAATATTCTATGTGTTTGAATATAAGAAAACTCTCACTTTCCCTGTGTCTTATGTTTTTCAGCTTATAGAAGGAACATTATCTTAAGCTTATTAAGTTATTTATACATACATATTTAAAAATATAAAATCTTGGGTTGGAGAGATAGCTTAGCAGTTAAAGGCACTTGCTTTCAAACCCTGACATCCTGGATTTGGTTCTCCAGTATCCACAGAAAACCAGATGCACAAAGTGGCACATGTGTCTGGAGTTCATTTGCAGTAGCAGGAGGCCCTGGCTTGCCCATACTCTGCTTACATCGCTTTCTTTCCCCCCTCTCCCCTCCTCCCTTTACCCCTTCCTCCCTCTCCCTCTCTCCCTCCCTCTCTCTCTTTCTGTATTTGTCTCTGTCTCTCAAATAAATAAACCTTTTGAAAAAATAAAAATATAAGGGCTGCAGATATGGCTCAGTGGTTAAGGTGCTTGCCTACAAAGCCTAAGGACTTGGGTTCTATTCCCCAGTACCCATGTAAAATGAGATAAACAAGGTATTGCATATATCTGTGACTCATTTGCAAAGGCTAGAGGCCTTGGTGTGCTTATTTCCTCTCTCTCATTCTCTGCCCCGCCCTCTTTCAAATAAGCAAATAAATAAAATATATAAAGAAATAAAGTCTTAGTTCCAGGCTGGCTGTGAACTCACAGTGATCCTCCTACCTCTGCTTCCTAACTACTGAGTGCTAGGATTAAAAGTGTAGTCTACCGTGCCTGGCTAAAATTTTACTCTTTATTTATTTATTTTTATTTTGTTTTTGTTTTTGTTTTTTGAGGTAGGGTCTCGCTCTTGCCCAGGTTAACCTGGAATTCACTATGTAGTCTTGGGTGACCTTGAACTCCTGGTGATCCTCTTCCCTCTGCCTCCCAAGTGCTGAGATTAAAGGTGTGCGCCACCCTGCCCAGCTAAAATTTTACTCTTTTAAACAATATTTTAATTTATTTATTTGCAAGCACAGAGAGATAAAAGAGAAACAGAGAGAATGGGCATGCCAGGGTCTCCAGCTGATGCAAATGGACTCCAGATGCAAGCGCACTTTGTGCATCTGGTTTTATGTGGGTACTGGGAATTGAACTCGGGTCATTAGACTTTGTAAGCAGGAACCGTAACTGCTGAGCAATCTCTCCAGCCCATAAAATCTTACTTTTAAAATTGTGTTTCTTTATTACTTGTTTCATGAATAAACATTTTAAACTTTTTATATTGATTTTAAGTGTTAGTGTTTTTGTCATTACAATAGTTAGTCTCAAATTTTCAGAGCACATTATCTTAATTTTGATTTATGTACTTTGAGAAAGAACAGTATAAAATCTGGGTATGATAATTTCTCTGGACTTTGAATTTTTGTTGTGATCATGTCATGCTTTATTGCAAAATCTTGGATTCTTAAATTTATGAGTTCAGGCAGTCCTCTGGCCTCAGCTTCCTAAGTGAGACTGTAGATTCTTCTTGCCAGTACCACTTACTTCTCTGGAGGTTTTTATTTCAAGCGACAAGTTCTCATTTGCTTTTTGTGAACTTTAATCATGGGCTTATTTATCATGCCTTCTAAAAGTTTTGTATCTGTACTCTTGAATAAAGATAAACTGTGCATAGGTCAGCCTGGACCAGAGTGACCCTACCTCGAAAAACAAAAACAAAAACAAAAACAAAAACAAAAACAAAAAAAGATAAACTGTGCAGTAATTTTTTTTTCTTTTTGTCCTCCTTTGAAACTGATTGATACAGGGTAACTTCTTTTCAGTGTCCTAAATTAGTATTTCCTGAATCTGTGTGTCTTCCAAACAACATTTTGTCATCAAAAACAAAGTAGTTGCATAGACTTAATTGTGAGCTATTTTCCTCTTTTTTGTAGGATAATTTTGGGAAAAGAACTTTATATTTAGTGAGTTATCTAAAATTGATGGCAATATTATAAGTGAGCTGAGAAGTGAAGGAGATGATTGATGGGGAATGGAGAAGTCTAGAACAGTTCTATCAAATATAGAAGCCACAGAAGAGGTGCTGGAGTGCATGCTAGGCAAATACTAGACTGATGTTGAGCTAAACTCCCAGCCCCAGAATATTTCCATCATTGTAGAAAGTTGTGTTGGATAGTGTTAGTCTGGAAAATACTCTATAACCATAGCAATTTAGCATTGCTTAGAGATTTGTAGGAATGATTCTATTAGTGATATTTATAATCACACTTTTTCTTACCTTCTGTGATCCAGACTCTCCTTCAGTCTTACACACAATCCCAGATCAAAGATGGACTGATTTCTTAGTTTCTAAAATAGACTTATTGGCTAAAAAATTTATAAATGCTAATATTCATTAGTGCACTATAGAGATTTATGCTGTGTTGATCTGAATATCAGGGTATATTGTCTTATGTTGTCAAAAATAAATTCACTAAATTGCTCTGTGATGAAGAAGCATTGGGACATTTTGAATTCAGAAATGACTCAGTTTAAATATTAGCTCTGCTGCTGTGTTTAATATAGAATGACTTACTCGCTGTCTCAAAATAACATTTTTCTCAATTAGAACATGGGTGCTTCAGAATGAATATGAAATGAGATAAATGATCTGTAATTATCTTGCACAGTACATACATGTAATAGTTGCTTCCTTTCTCTCTCGGTTAAAATCCAAGAAGATACTTGATAATGAAGGTTATTTCCCATAACATTTTCATGTAGAAATTTACCAACAAATGTTTATGGAACCTTTAGTATAATCAAAGCTGTTTGTTAATTACTAGGAATGGAGCAGTAAACCATAATACATAAAAACTAATGTCGTGATAGAGCTTAAATTTTCATGAAGAGCTCTTCTTGGCTGTTCATCTCTCCTGTTGACTGAACCTCCAGGTCCCTGATCTGTTAGGCCTTCCTCCTTTCCAGCCTGGTTGGCCTGGCTGGCCTGGCTGGGCTAGCATAGGGAAGGAGGACGCTTACTCCCAACATGGGCTCTCTAACCCCTCCTGCCTTCTACATGGCAGGAACTCTGCTCTTCCTTCTCTTAATCTAATAGTCTCTCTGAACCTTAAAAAATATTCCATGAAGGGAAAGCAGATAGGCAGTAAAGGAGATATAAGTAAGTAAGTCGAGTTAAAATTATATAATATATCATGAATTAATCATTCCTAGAGAAAGATCAAAGCAGAGAAAAAACACAAACATTGAAAATATATTGGGTGGGAGTCTGCAATGTTATTTGAATAAAGACCTGGTGAAAGTGAGTAAGCAGGCCATGTATTTATGGGCTATATGTTTCACATGATGGTTAATATTTACAACTGGACAGGATTTAGAGTCACCTAGAAAACAAATCTCTGATCGTGACTGTACGGATTTTCTAGATTCGGATTAATTGAGGTGGGAAGGCCAACTCTAACTATGGGCAACATTATTCTATGGATTTGGGCCCAGGATTGCATTAGAAAGGAGAAATTAAGTGGAGAATGCACTTTCATAGCTCTCTGCATCCTGATGGTGGATGCACTGTGCCCCACTGCTTCCTGCTCTTTCCACCATGCCTTTCCTGCCTGCTACTAGAAGTGGACATTACCTATTCCTTTCTTAAGTTGCCTTTGTCAGATGTCTTGTTGTAAAAATGAGAAAAGTAGCTAATAAAATCATTAAGTAGGAAATTAGGCCTGGTATTTACACAAACAACGAGGCAGGTATGGCTCAGGAAAGAAGGAGGTAAAGCTAGAGGATCATTGGAGTAAAACATCACAAGGAAGTTGTCTTTTATGTATAAAGTTCAGTGGAAGATCTTTGAGCAGATTGACATGATCTGACTTTTTTTTCCCTTGCATACATGCGTGCATGGTGTGGTGGGGCACCCACCTATGCTTGCCTGCAGTGGGACGCGCTTGCCTATCTATGGTGGCCATAGTGCAACCTCAGGTGTCCTGCTCCATCACTCTTCCACCAACGCTTGTGAGCTAGAATCACTTTAGTGATTACAGAGCATGAGAGGCTCTGTAGATTGTAGGGTCTATACTCCTTTGCAGGGCTGGCGTTACCAGGTACGCATACCATGCTCAGCTGTTCACATGGGATCTTGACATTTGAACTCTGGACGTCTCAGGCCTCCTTAAGGCCCTCATGCTTGCATAGGAAGTTCATTTATCCACTGAGCCATTTCTCCAGCCCCTGACTTACATTGTAATAGGTTACCTAGGGTAACTGAAGGTAAGCAAGGGCAAAGCAAGGAAGCCCATTTAGAGGCTGTTAAAATAATGAAGAGACTGGAGGCTTGGACTAGAGTGGCAGTGATGGAGACAGTAAAATACGATCAGATTCTGGATGTGTTTTAACAAAATGTTAATTATCCTTGACTCTCCGTTCTGCATTAAATGCCTTCTCTGTTTCTTAGCAGATACTTAGCTAATGAGGAAAAGGAGTCAAGAATAATTGAGATTTTTGATCTAACCAAGTCAGAGATGAAGTTGCCACTTGAGATGTGGAAGCTAACTGTATTTTGTTTAATGGTGTAGAATTTGTGTACTTATTCCTTCTCCTAATTTCTCAAGATTTGGGGTTCTTTTGTCTTTGTATCATCCACAATACTTAGCATAATTCTCTGCACAGAGTAATTGCAGACATAGGTTCTGGAATGAAATTGATTATGAAATCTATATCAATCTTAACATGGAAGCAACTATATTCTGGGCTGTTAGGAACAAGGAGGAATGTTTCCTTTCTGTTGTTTCTTGACATATCTTTACTTAATGCTTTATTTAAGGTACAGTCTTCCCATGACTGTTGTAGCATGTCTGCCTCCATAAGTATTTACTACTGCTACCTTTAGTCATTTCTGTTTAGTCTGAAGATTTTTACCCAGAAAAGGAAAATTAACTGACATTCTCTGTTTCCTCTTCCTACTTTCATTGACTAGATAGAAGGCAGTTATTATTCAGTGAAAAGGAAAGAAAGAGTTCAGTGGGCCTTAATGGGATATATTTTCTTATTTTTATTGAGAACTTAATATGAGCATATTACAAATTGGTATTCCCATCAAGCTATACTTTAAGTCCTGTTTCCCCATCCCCTTTCCACCAAGGGGTTATCTGTAATCATTGTCAGGTCGTGAATATGAAGTTAAATTCCACTATTTTGTTGAAGGAGCCTGCTGAAGAACTTGGGGAAGGAAAGTAGGCAACTGTCACACACAACAACTTTCTTGCATTGCAGTTTTACTAAACGGGGTCTTGGTTATTGATTCCACTTCTTTTGTCCTATGCAGTTCATCCAAGCCTGATATTTGGATTTTTACTCATAGATGTTGCTGGGCAATGGTGTATCTCTCAAACACTGTTATGTTAGGACTGTTTCACATTTTCTCATTTTTAGTTGGATCTGGATCATTCCTTTTCTGGGTGTTGGGCTTTTTTTTTTTTTTTTTTTTTTTTTTTGGTAGTTTGTTATTCTTCTCTTCTCCCCATGTTCTCTCTTCTCGAGACAGGGTCTTGCCTTATACCCTAGGCTCTGGCCTCTGTCTCAGATTCCTGAGTGTTGTATACCTCCATACCCAGCTTTGGCTACATTTTTGAAGTTGTGGGATTCTTGGTTCCCCAAGGATTTAGATTTTTCATCCAAACTTAATAAAACCAAATATTTGACTGTTAGGAGCTAATTTTAGGATTAGTGGTTGGAACTCTTTTCAAGTATAAAAATAATAAAATGATTTGAAATTTACAGCTATAGGGCAAGCTACTCACTTCTATTTTTGTTTCTTCGTCTATAACAGAGGTTTTCTGTTCATTCTGTTTTGCCTTGTCTTGTTACATTTTGAGACAGAATCTTTTGTGGCCCAGTTTGGCCCTGAACTCCCTGTGTAGCCAAAGATGACCTTGAAGTACTGCTCCCTGGCTCCCTATCTCCACCTACCAAGTGTTGGGATTACAGATGTGATCCATCATGCCCATTGACGTAAAAGAACATTTTGATAATGGTGGGGCAACATCATTATTTAAAAAGTCAAGAGGAAACATATCTGTGATGTTTAATCTTCATTGTCAACGTTACTGGTTTTGAGCACACCTAGGAGATGCATCTCTGGGTATGTCTATGACTATGTTTCCAGATAGGTTTAACAGGAGGGAAGACCTACCCTGGATGCAGATGGCATTCCATGAGCCATCTCCCTAACCCACATGGTTTTATTTCTTTCAAATAAATTCCCAAGACTGAAATTTTGAAAATGTATGGTGTGTGTTTAATTTTATGTAAAACTACTGAACAGGGATGCACACATTTGTCTTTATCTGTAGCTCAGCTGCTCAGTAAGCTGAGACAAGAAGATTGCTTGGTCAACCTGAGTAACATAGTGACACCCTGTCAGGAGCTGCAGGCACCCAGGGAATTCATTGCAGGTGTGTGAGCTGAGCTGTGGGAAGGCCCATGGAGGCACACATTCCCAGACACCAGGTTGCAAGGCCAAAGCAGGGTAGGGCAGGTCAGTCCCCTACCAGGCATCATCCCTCCCACCCCCTGCAACACCACAAGGCACTGTGCAATTCTTTTGCTTTATGTAGAATGTGGCACACATACATTTCATACCATGATCTTATACAGTGCTCTCATCAACACATGTGTGCACAGGTATACTCTGTAAGGTATGTTGAATCATTATTATATAACAAGTTGCAACCATTTATGTTCAGCTGGAAGTCAAGCCCATTAGCACTCAGGAGGCAGAGGTAGGAGGATCACCATGAGTTTGAGGCTACCCTGAGACTACATAGTGAATTCCAGGTCATCCTGGACTAGAGTGAAACCATACCTCAGGAAGAAAAAAAAAAAAAAAAAAAAAAAAGCTCTGCCAAATTGTTGTTGCCAGTTGCGTTATTTTATATTCCTGCTAGCAATGTGTAAGAGTTTGCCAGAACTGGGCTAGAGGCAGGAAGCCTGTGTGAGAGGCTAGCTTTGCTCTTCTGGTGTCCTGAAACTTGAGCAAAGTTGCATTTAAAAGTAACGGGCTTATGTGCTTGGCAGAATACAAACAAAAGAAATGAAAGTTTTGGGCCAGAGACTGCAGCCTGATTCGGCTGCATGTGTTTGAGAAATTTCTAACATTGAGATTGGGCCTGTTCTCCATTGGGACAGTAGGAAGAATGCTGACTTTTGAAAGGAAGATGCCTAATTGACGATCAGTGAAGTAGTTTTCCTGCTCTTCAAAGTTATTTTCCACGTGGATTTTAACAATGTTGGTAGCCTACCTGGTAGTAAAGAGTAGAATTGCTAGGTAAAACTTTACTCAAGGAAGTACTTGGCTGAGTGAAAGGACTAAAACCTATTTAAGCTCCATATTTTTAAGGCTTAAGATCTGATTTTTTTTTTTTTTAATTGAGGTAGGGTCACACTGTAGCCCAGGTTGACCTGGAACTCATTATGTAGTCTCAGCTGGCTTTGAACTCACAGCAGTCCTCCTACTTCTGCCTCCCGGAATGTTGGGACTGAAGGCATGTGCCACCACACCTGGTGAAATCTGAATATTCTTACTCTCATTATGCCCTTAGCTTCTAGTGCACTTTATACATGTTTTACCTATCTTCCAGTATATTTGATACATGCTTTAAATGTCTTCAGTAGATTGTAGGTAAGGTACTGTTGAGTGTGTTGTAAAGGTTTATTGTAGAAACTGGAAAGCCTGGCTTCTGATTTTTAGTTTACCTCATTTCTCAGAGTGAGGACATCCGTGGCATGAGAACCATAATACTTATGCCATCATGAAGTATCAAATACTAGGACAGTGAAAATTGCTCTTCTTTGGGAAATGTTGTCTGATAATACTTTGCCAGGTATTTGAATAAATGTAATTATTGATCACACCTTTGTTACATGAACAAATGATGTCTTACTGTTACCTCTAGGCAGCATGTTCAGAATTGAAACAGTCTGGGACTGTCCCATTTCTGTACCCATTGCTCTAAGTCCAAATCAAATATGTGCTTTCTAAAGATTTCCTAAATCACCTCAATAAAATGTTTCTCTGTTCATTACTCCTTATTGTAGATTAAATTTTACTTATTTATGTATAAATTTTATCATGTGTAGTTTGAAATCAAGAACTAACTTCCTACTCCAAATTAAATTTACTATTTAAAGTCATTGAAGATCTTAGAAGAGGAAAGGGCTTAGAAGTAAAGATGTCACTGTTCCTTTTACATAGAATGTCCCACTTCCATCTTGTGCATTCTTTAGCTTCATTTGAGACATTATCCAGAAAGTTTTCCTTGAGTTTGTCTTAAGTCTGAACTAGGTAGTTCTCCTTTGTTTTCTTTTAATCATTCTTTTAAGAAATAATTATTAGATACATTCAATGTTCAGCAACTGTGTTAGGCAGTAGGGATGAAATGGAAAATAAAATTAGCATTATCTTCCCTCATGGAAGAGAGACAGACTTTTTTTTAAAAAAATCACTACTTATAAATTGTAGCAGTTACTATTGAAGTGCAGAGTTTTATTTAAGTGTAAACCTAAATGAGAGGAAGTGCTGGTTAAGGAAGAGTTTGGACATATGTGTGATGTTGACTGTCAAATATAAGGCGTTATGTGTGTAAAAGCATGAGACATGCTGTATCACTGAGCTGAGCTATTTATCTCCAGCTTAGGATAACATTTTTGAGAGAACTATTGAGAAACTATATTTAACAGAAGCTTTATTTATTAGGATTTAATTGGACAAAGAATAGGAAATGCCATTAAATAGAGACTATCTTCACAGAACTTCTTAAGAAGTAGAAGAAATGTCTTTGAGGAACTAAAACTCAGGCTCATTTTGGGTAAGGATGTAGTCTTAGTTCATTTTACACATGAAGAAATTAGACTCCAGGAAGTTCATTGTGTATATCTAGTTCATCAAGTCAATAATGGGAAAGTCTAGATTCAAACTGAATTACCTAAAACTTTAGTTTTTTTTTCATTATATATTTGGCATTTCCTAGTGAGAATGTGATCCAGAAATCTTTTCAAGCTCTGGTGTTTTATTTCTATTTCCATGGCATAGAACATTCTATTAGTTGTTTACGCATACTTAGCAAGATGATATTTGTGTGCAGATCCACTGCTGTAAACAGAAAGGGGGTGACTAACCTGGTATCAGGTAGAGATGCAAGGAATCAAAATCAGACTTAGCTACATAGGAGGCTTGAGGCCAGTCAAAGTTACATGAGACGGTATCCTCCCCCTCCCACGCAAAAAGTTGGAGATGTTAGGAAATTGATATAGCTAATAAAACTGCCTGAAAGAATAATAACTATATTAATGAACATGTTAAAATGAAATGTTCATTAAAAAGTGTAACAAGCCAGATGCTATTGATCCTTCAGCTTTGAAAACCAATTTTTTATTTCCACGTTATATTTTCATTTTTATGTGCATGGTAAAGGGAAAAAAGGAAAAATTGGTATGATACAAAGCAAAATTGGAAGGGTCGGAAAGTTTTGTTTGGGGTGTGTGTGTGTGTGTGTGTGTGTATGTGTGTATGTGTATATGTGTGTGTATTCATGTTCCTAGAGACAATCTGTTACTCTTCATGAGCTAACTGCAGTTCAGGATGCCTGCTTAGTAGCCTTTGAAAACATTCATGTCATCTCATATTTTTACTGTTTGATGACTTGTTAGCTTCAAACCAATTTCATTAATGTTTAGGTAAAGGAATATCTCCTGTAATCCTGCTCTCTTTTATTGCCCATCCTAGTCTAGTGTTAGGCTTATCAAAGAATTTTTCCTTTTACATTCTTTTCTTCTAAGGGTTTTAAGAATAATAGTTATAACATAGAGTAATGAACTTAAATTGTCATAGAGATTTTCATTAGAGACTTTTATGCATTGATCCTCTCAATCTACAGAAGAAAATAATGCTAAAAAGGTTAGTTTAAGTACTGATTTTATTTGTACATCCTTAAACATTGGTTTTATGGGTGTTTTACTTGAGTGAGGACTTTGGAATTAAATTTTATGACTCAAAAGTTTAGTGATAGTATATGCTAAAATCATGTTTAAAATGTTCTAAAATACTGTTTTATTATTAAAAGGTGGAAAGCACTTTATAGAAAATACTTCATATCACTAAGGAAACATTCAGTAATTGGTTTAAATAAGTATTTTAAAGTGTGTTTATTTTTTTATTTTTTATTTTTTGGTTTTTCGAGGTAGGGTCTCACTCTAGCCCAGGCTGACCTGGAATTCACTATGGAGTCTCAGGGTGGCCTCGAACTCATGGCGATCCTCCTACCTCTGCCTCCCAAGTGCTGGGATTAAAGGCGTGCGCCACCACGCCCAATTCTTTTTTTTTTTTTTTTTTTTTTTGAGGTAGGGTCTCACTCTAGCTCAGGCTGTCCTGGAATTCACTTTGTAGTCTCAGGGTGGCCTCGAACTCATGGCGATTCTCCTACCTCTGCCTCCCGAGTGCTGGGATTAAAGGCATGCGCCACCACGCCCGGCTAAAAGTGTGTTTATTTCTAATTACAGCATTCCCCATTCCATTTGGATAGTTAACATGTTGCTGTAAATGTCCCTTTCTGTTTTTTCTTTGCAGGCAGCTATCAATGGTGTAATTCCCCAGGAAAACGGCATTCTACAAAGGTATGTTACAAAGTACTTGTTAGATGACAGCTTAGCAGAATGAAAAGAGAAAGTTGGTTTTTTATTTTTTATTTTGGTTCTTTTTAGTTTTTTTGAGGTAAGGTCTCATTCGAGCCCAGGCTGACCTGAACTCACTCTGTAGTCCCAGGCTGTCCTCAAACTCATAGTAATCCTTCTACCTCTGCTTCCCTTGTGCTGGGATTAAAGACGTATGCCACCATGCCTGGCTTGTTTCACTTTTTTTTTTTTAAATTTATTAGAAGGAGGAGGAGATAGAGATAGAGAGTGAGAATGGGCACATCAGGTCTTCCAGCCACTGCAAACGAACTCCAGACACAGGCGCCACCACGTGCATGTGGCTTACGTGGGACCTGGAAAATCAAACCTGTATCCTTAGGCTTCGCAGGCATGTGCCTTAACTGTCAAGCCACCTCTCCAGACCTTGTTCCACTTTTTAATGGAACATTTGGTTTTAACATGTTCATTAATGTAGTTACTATTCTTTCAGGCAGTTTTGTTAGCTATATCAATTTCCTAACATCTCCAACTTTTTGCATGAGAGGGAGTGGACACTATCTCATGTAACCTTGACTGGCCTCAAGCCTCCTATGTAGCTAAGTCTGACTTTGAACTCCCGATTCTCATGCCTCCTTTCCAAGTGCTAGGATTACAAGTGTGCACTACTTTGCATGGTGAGTCTCTAAGTTTTAACCATAAAATACCTTTTCTCAGATAGGGTAATACCACCTTTTAAGGTAATTTATTTATTAATTTTTTAAGTTTTTATTTTTATTTATTTTTGGAGAAAGGTTTTCAGTGAAATCCTCTTTTTAAGATATTTCATCTATTTATTTGCAAGCAGAAAGAGAAAGAAAGTGAGCAAAAGTGCAAGTGCCAGTGAACTGCAGTTGCACATGCCTCTTTGTGCATCTGGCTTTACGTGGGCTCTGGTGAGTCACACCTGAGATGGCAGACTTTGATAGCAAGCACCTTTAACAATGAATCATCTCTGCAACCCCAAGGCCATCCTTTTCCTTAGCAGTATAGAAAGGACTGAGTCCTATAAACCACTGGCACTGAGACAGTGAACCATTACTCAGTAGTTAGGCATGGTTTCCACCTGACAATTCAGGCTTTCTTTCCAAGCTTGCTACAGTGCCCTCCCTTTGGTTTCTAACTCATAGGAAACTTAATAATTTGAGTAAGTCTTTAATGAATCTCCCCTGAGCACTGACCTGTTATTTTACCTGATAATAGCCCACTGGTAACATATGTACTGTTGAGTGGCTTTATGTCATCATCAGAGGTAAAACTGTAAAATGATCCTAGGAGAAAGGACTATAATATTTAAAAAGAAAGTGCTGGGATAGATAAATGGCTGAGTGGTTAAGGTGCTACCCTGCAAAGCCAAAGGACCCAGGTTCAATTCCTCAGGACCCTCATAAGCCAGATGTACAAGGTGGCACATGCATCTGGAGTTTGTTTGCAGCAGCTGGAGACCTTGACATACCCATTCTCTTTCTGTCTGCCTTTCTCTCCCTCTCTCTCAAATAAAAAACAAAGAAATTGCTAATTTGCTCTCAAAATTGGAGACTCTAGTTTTGATTAAAAGAACATACTTTAAAGTCATAGGAGATAAAACTACTTTCCTTTCCAACCAATTCCTTGATTCCTCCCACCCCTGCCCCCAGTTCTATTAATTCAAACTTTTGCTTGAGATTTGGAAGTAATTGAAATATGATCTGCTAAGTACAGATGAAGCAAATAGAATTGCAGAGTATAAGGTTCTTGGAGAGGAAGCAAAGGACTATTGCAGTAACATTAAAAAAAAATCACCCTGGATTGTACTTTTGGTAGGAAATTATATTTAGGATGGAAGCAAAAATCTATTTGATACCTGTGTCACTTTTCCCTTCCAATTTGTATCTCTTTTATGTGTGTCTCTTGCCTTATTGCTGTGGCTAAGACTTCCAGTACTATATTAAATAAAAGTGAGGACAGTGGACACCCTTGTCTTGTTCCTGATTTTAGTGGAAAAGCTTCCAGTTTTTCCCCATTTAGCAATATGTTGGCTGTAGGCTTGTCATAAATAGCCTTTATTATATTGAGATATGCTCCTTCTATTCCCAGTCTCTGTAGGACTTTTATCATGAAGGGATGTTGGATTTTGTCAAATGCTTTTTCTGCATCTAATGAGATGACATGTGATTTTTTTCCTTCAGTCCATTTATGTAATGTATTACATTTATTGATTTATATATGTTGAACCATCCTGCATCTCTTGGATAAAGCCTACTTAGTTGGAGTGAATGATCTTTCTCATATATTCTTGTATTCTGTTTGTCAATATTTTGTTGGGAATTTTTGCATCTATGTTCATGAGGGAGATTGCTCTGCAGTTCTCTTTTTTTGTTCTATCTTTGCCTGGTTTTGGTATTAGGGTGATGCTGGCTTCGTAGAAGGAATTTGGTAGGATTCCTCCTTTTTCTATTTTATGGAAAAGCTTAAGAAGCAGTGGTGTTAGTTCTTCTCAGAAGGTCTGGTAAAACTGACCAGTGAATCCATCTGGGCCTGGACTTTTTTTAGTTGGGAGATTTTTGATAACTGCTTCGATCTCCACACTTGTTATAGGTCTGTCTAAGTGATTAATCTCTTCTTGATTTAATTTAGGTAGGTCATATAAATCAAGGAAATCATCCATTTGTTTAAGATTTTCATACTTAGTGGAGTATATGTTTTTATAGTATGTCCCTATGATTTTTTTAATTTCTCTGGTATCTGTTGTGATGTTACCTTTTTCATCTCTAATTTTATTAATTTGTGTCTCTTCTTTCTTTCTTTTGGTCAGATTTGCTAAGGGTTTATCAATCTTGTTTATCCTTTCAAAGAACCAATTCTTTATTTCATTGATTCTTTGGATTTTTTTTTTTTTTTTTTTTTTTTTTTTTTTTTTTTTTTTTTTTTTTTTTTTTAGTTTTACGAGGTAGGGTCTCACTCTAGCCCAGGCTGACCTGGAAATCACTATGGAGTCTCAGGGTGGCCTCGAACTCAGGGCAATCCTCCTACCTCTGTCTGCCGAGTGCTGGGATTAAAGGCGTGTGCCACCACACCCGGCTATGGATTGTCTTTTGGTTTCTATTTCATTAATTTCTACCCTAATCTTTATTATTTCTTCCCATCTACAGATTTTTGTTTTGCTTTGTTTTTCTTTTTCCAAGGCTTTAAGGTGAAGCATTAGGTCATTTACTTGAGACCTTTCTAATTTCTTAGTATAGGCACTTAAAGCTATAAATTTACCTCTTAGGACTGCTTTCATTGTGTCCCAGAGGTTTTGGTATGTTGTATTCTCATTATCATTTGACTCTATGAATGGTTGGATTTCCTTCTTGATTTCTTCATTGACCCATTCATCATTTAGTAGTGTATTGTTTAGTTTCCATGATTTTGTGTATGCTCTATAGCTTTTCTTGCTATTGATTTGTAGTTTGATTCCATTGAGGTCAGATAGAATGCAAGGAATTATAAGGTCTATTTTAGGGAATGTTCCATGTGCTGCTGAAAAGAATGAATATTCTGAAGCATTTGGATGAAATGTCCTGTAGATATCTGTTAGGTCCATTCCTTCTATGACCTCATTTAATCCAGATGCCTCTCTGTTTATTTTTTGCTGGAATTGATGAGAGTGGGATGTTGAAGTCACCACTACCACTGTGTTTGGTATTATCTTTGACCTTAGTTCTAGTAGCCCTCGTTCGATGAAGTCGGTAGCCCCCATGTTAGGTGCCTATATGTTTATGATTGTAATGTCCTTCTATTGGAGTGTGCCTTTATTCAAAATATAGTGACCTTCTTATCTTTCCTAATTAATGTTGGACTGAAGTCTACCTTGTCAGATACTAGGATAGCAATCCCTGCTTGTTTTCTAGGCCCATTTGCTTGAAATACCGTTTTCCAACCTTTCAGCCTAAGATAGTGTCCATCCTTTGTGGAAAGGTGAATTTCTTGGAGGCAACAAATTGAAGGATCCTGGTTTTTAACCCAGTCTGCAAACCTATGTCTTTTGGTTGGGGCATTGAGGCCGTTGATATTATGAGATATTGTTGAAAGGTGTGTATTTGTTGTTGTCTTTTTTTTTTTTTTTTTGTAGTTCTTCCCGTTTAACCTTTGCTTTCTTGTATTAACTAGTATTTGAGTATGGCTTGCTTTTTCCAGGTTCCTTATATGTGTGCTTTTCTTTTTCTTCAGCATGGAGGATTCTTTCAAGTATTTTCTGTAGAGCTGGTTTTGTCATCAAATACTCCTTCAGCTTGCTTTTGTCGTGGAATGTCCTTATTTCTCCGTCTATTTGAATGGATAGCTTTGCAGGATAAAGTAAACTTGGTTGACAGCTGTTATCTTTCAGAACTTGGAATACATCACTCCAAGCCCTTCTGGCTTTTAAAGTTTGTGTTGAGTAATCTGCTGTAATCCTGATGGGCTTGCTTTTGTAGGTAACTGGATTTTTCTCTCTAACTGCTTTCCGTATTTTTTCTTTGGTTTGTATGTTTGGTAGTTTAATTATAAGTTGATGAGGAGAGGTTCTTTCCAGGTTTTGTCTGGTTGGTGTTCTAAAGGATTCCTATATCTGCATTGGTACATCTTTCTGAATTTGGGGGAAGTTTTCTTCTATGATTTTGTTCAAAATGCCTACTATGCCTTTGGAGTGAAATTCTTCTCCTTCTACTATGCCCTGGATTCTTGTTTGATCTTTTCATAGTGTTCCAAATATATTGAAATTCCCATTCGTACTTTCCTGTTAGTTTGTGTTTTTCTTTGTTGGACTGTATTAGATCTGCTACCTGGTCTTCTAGTTTACATAGTCTGTCCTCTCCTTCATGTATTCTCCTGGTGAGATTTTCTACAGAGTTTTTTATTTCATTAAGTGTGTTCTTCATTGCTAGAAATTCTGACTGCTTTGTCTTTATTATTTCTATTTCCTTATTTATGTCTAGTATTGACCTCTTTATTTCATTAAATTGGTGTCCTTTGTCTTCTTGATTCCTTTGATTTCCTCTTTGACTTCTTTGAGCATATTTATAATCATTCTTTTGGAATATTTCTCAGGCGTTTCCTCTAACTCATTCTCACTGGTGGTCATTTCTGATGCATTAATTCTTTTTGGTGGATTTATATTGTCTTGATTTTTGGTGTTTCTTGTGTTATAATGTATATATTTTTGCATCTTGGATTAATTTAATGCTTGGATTTTCTAGTTAGCTGCAGTATTATTAGATGTATCAATCAATTTGATGTTATATATGTTCAGGGTAGGAGCTTAAGATGCTAGGTGTGGCTCTCAAGACTCTCAGACTGACCCTAGGTGGTGGGTTTGCCGGCTATGAGAGTATTCAAGAAGGCTGAGTGGAAAAAAATATAGGCAGATTCTAAAATTTAACTGAAGAATGTACACATTCAATGAAAAACAGCACAGAGTATTTATGCAAGAGTAGATATTATGACAACTAGATCCTGTAACCATATCACTCTCCCTTAGGGTGTGTGGCACACCACACTCTTAATCCTGTCAACAAGGAGGTTAAGATTTCTGGTTTGTTGAGGGTTCCAAGTCAGCTTGTGACCAAGTGAGACCCTTCCTTAATGTATAACAGAAGAGGAAGCAAAGCCAGTATAAATCAAGAAGCAACAAATAACAAGTCCAAAATTTAGCTTACTTATGAATGGCAAATTTGACCATCCATAGATTTAACATATAATTTATCCTGATATGGAAGGTGCAATTAGCACTTTTGGTTCAGGCCTATATACCAGGCTTATTTGGCATGTACTGACCTGGTGTAATCCCAGTTACCTTTTGGGATGATTTTGGTCTCAGTTATGCTTGGGTCCCTCTTTGGTGCACTGTGGGTTCATGTAGGCTGGCTGGGTCATTGGATTGCTGCTCTGGTTGCCAGTGCTGGGTGCTGTGATCTCCCTTCCCCAGGTCTCTGGTGCTTGCTGGCTCTTGCACTGGTGGTGGGGGAGGGGAGGCTGTGGATGGTGGTTCTAGTTCTCTCGTTGGTCCATGTGATCCTCTACCTCGTGATCTGCTCCTCCGTTTTTCGCTGTGGTTCTCCATGTTTCTTGAGTTTTCGAAGAGCTCCAGTGTGAGTGGAAAATCCCCTCACCTGGCTTTTCCTGTGACTCAAGCCAAGCCTTGCAGCTGTGGCCCCGTGGACCTGGTTCCCCCTCTGCTGGAGCTGCTTCTGCCTGGGTGTGTGGGCTCTGGATGCTTTGGATCTCTCCTACTTCTCTGCTGCCATTGGTAATTTCTTATACACCTCACTTTTTAGTAGAAGAGTGTATTTTGCTGGTTTCTTTCTTTCTTTCTTTTTTTTTTGGGGGGGGGGGCTTTTTCTTCCCTGGGCTGCTTTGGTGTGGTTCCTACGCTGCCATCTTAACTGGAAGTCACTTGTGTCACTTTTAATGATTAATCAATATCTAGTGCCTAATTCCCCTTTAAAAAATTGTCAGCAGTTTTCATCCTGAGTAAATGTGGCTGATACCCAAAATATCTACCAGACTTTTTTGGGGGAGGGTGGTTCAAAAGCTTTCATATTCTGTTGCAGTTCTTGTCCAGAAAGCAAACCAGATAATTACAGGAACTTCCCTCATCCTTGTATTTTAATTTCTTGGTTTAGAAAGTTTTTGTTTGTTAGATATCAGTCCATTTTCTTTTTTTTCCCCCCAAGGTGGGTTCTCACTATAGCCCAGGCTAACCTGTAATTCACTCTTTAGTCTCAGGGTGGCCTCAAACTCATGGTGATCCTCCTACCTCTGCTTCCCAAGTGCTGGGATTAAAGGCGTGCACTGCCATGCCTGGCTCTCCATTTTCATTTTTGTGACTCTTGGCCAGTGGGTTCTGAAGATACACTGGACTTAATTTTTTTTTTTTTTTCTGTGGCAAAGTTTCACTGTATCCCAGGCTGACCTAGAACTCACTCTGTAACCTTAGGCTGGCTTTGAACTCAAGATGATCCTCCCACCTCAGCCTTCCCAGTGCTGGGATTAAAGGTGTGCTTCACCACACCTGGCAGTATTTTTATTTGGGGGCAGGGGAGGTTGAGGGAGGAAGAGAGAGAGAGAAAAAAAAAAAAGAAGCCAGGTCCTTCTGCCAATACAGTGGAATTCCAGATGGATATGCCACTTAGTGCATCTAGCTTTACCTGGGTACTTGGGAATTGAACCCAGGCCCACAGACTTTGTAAGAGAGTGCCTCTAGCCTCGTATTGTGGCACACACCTTTAATCCCAGCACTTGGGGGGGCAGAGGTAGGAGGATTGCCATGAGTTCAAGGCTACCCTGAGACTACATAGTGAATCCCAGGTCAGCCTGTACTGGAGTACGACCCTACCTCAAACCATATCCCTTATCCCTTCCTTCCCCCCAAACAGTGCCTTCAGCCACTGAGCCATCTCCCTAGCCCTTTATCGTACATTTGATGGCATATGCTATGAGCAAACTGTAGAAATTTCTTTTTTTTTATTTTTAGAAATTTCTTTACTCTGGAAACATTCCATGTCTCCTGTTACAAATGATTCTTTTTGATTAAATTTTTTTGATGAAAAATTCAGGGAATTGATTTCTGGTAAAAATGCATTCATATTTCAGGTTTAAATTTTAATCAGTATGGGTTTTTGTTGGTTTTATTTACTTCATGTACAATAAAATTGCATCTAGTAAGTTTGTTCAACTATTTCCTTCCTGTATTCTTTAGTTTTAAAATCACTGTAGATTTGACAACTGAAAATTCTTGTGTGTCTACTGATCAAAGGGAAATAAAAGACTTTTCCTTGTATTCTTTCATAGGATTAACACTAAAAATAGAAGATACAATGCTGGGTTTGGTATTTGTAGTCCTTAGAATGGTCATAATTCAGATGTTTAAATTGAATGTTGTTTGCATATATAACTAACACAATTTATATATTAGCAGAGGAGAGGAATCAAGTGCTATTGAAATATATTTCTATCAATCTGTCTATATTGAAATGTGTATATTATGCAATCTTGTCATGAGATACTAAGCTTTTAAAAATCTTTTAAGATATTTATTTATTTATTTATTTGCAGACAGAGAGAGGTACAGAGAAGAAAAACACAGAGAATAGGTGTGCCAGGGCTTCTAGCCACTGCAAATGAACTGCAGATATATGTGTCAGTTTGTTCATCTAGGTCATTTGGCTTTGCAGGCAAGCACCTTAACCACCGAGCAATCTCTCAAGCCCATAATTGAGCTTCTGAATAGGAAATAACTCCTCAGCCCTGGTAAATGCGTTGACACTATTTTGGCAGAGATTATAAAAATTTATGCTAGTTATACACGATACCAAAGAGGTGTTTTTTGTTTGTTTGTTTGTTTTTGTTTTTATTTTTCAATGTAGGGTCTCACTTTAGCTCAGGGTGGCCTTGAACTCACGATGATCCTCCTATGTCTGCCTCCCAAGTGCTGGGATTAAAAGCGTGCGCCACCACACCCGGCCCAAAGAGTTTTTTAGTAACATATCTTTTGGTGGTAGAGGACCCAACATGCTTTTACTTTATAGCTTTCTTGAAACCAAATTTTTAGTTTTATGAGATCTCGATGGTTGAATGTTTGCCTAATTTCCTGCGCTACTGAGGTCTACTATATATGCTAATCTAGTTTCTTTAGCCCTGTTTGTTGAAAGTGCCATCTTTTTGCCAATGTGCATTTTTGGATTTTCTGTTAAATATTAGGCAACTGTAGTTACTGGAACTTATTTCTGGGTCTTCTATTCTATTCCATTGGTCCATATGTCTGTTTTTGTGGCGGTAACATGCTCGTTTTATTACTATGGCTTTGTAATGCATTTTGAAATCAAGTATTGTGAAACTACAAGTAGTAGCTTTATTACTGAGAACTTCTTTGATGATTCAAGGGCTTTTGTTCTTCCACACGAATTTTGAGACTGCTAGTTTCTATTTATGAGGAATGGCACTGGAATTTTGATCGGAATTGCATTAAATCTTTATATTGCTTTTGTGAGGATGGTTATTTTCACTATATGTATTCTTCAGATCCACGAGCATTGGAAATCTTTATATCTTCTTGGACGTTTCTCAGTCTTAATGTTTTCATTGTAGAGCCCTCTTACTTCGCCAGGGATATTCCAAGATACTTAATTTGTGGCTATTATAAATGGGCCTGCTTCTCTAGTTTATCACCATGTTTGTCCTTATTATACATGAAGACTAGTGATTTTTGTGTTGTGATTTTATATCCTACCCCTTTGCTGACAGAGATTTTGTAATTTGGAAATGGCCATGGGCAGTGTGAAGCAGGCTTGTTAGATTACATGCCTGCAGGCCCGATAGAGATGTGTGTGGATGGACTGTGGGTTGCAATGGAGACTCTCAGTGGAGATGCCAGGACTGTGAGATGGCTGCCAAGGAGAGCTGCTGGCACCAGATGAAGCTTTCCATGACTGTGAGTAGCCTAGTTGGTGGGACATAATTGGAACTCCAGATACTTGTCATTGTTTAGAATTATCAGACTTAGAGATTTATTGTTGACGAGAGTTGTTGGACTTGGAACTATAGAGTTTGATGCTTGCCCTGTTTTAATCTTGTATTGGTTGAATATTTCTTTGCTATGCCCAGTGCTGTCTTTTGCTGTGTGAGTGTTTATTCTGTGCCATTATGGTTTTTATTATTATGGCTCAATTAAAAGATCTTGGATTATGGGAATGTTTGAATATCATTGGGATTGATTAGAAACTATGGGAACTTTTAAATTTGGACTAAATGCATTGCTTTTTACACCATGTATGGTTATCAGCTTATGGGGGCCTGGGGTAGAACGTGGTGGTTTGATTAGGTGTCCCTATAAGCTTAGGTATTCTGAATGCTAGTTTCCCAGCTGATAGAGATTTTGGAATTATTGCCTCCTGGAGGCAGTGTATTGTTGGGGGCAAGCTTATGGGTGTTATAGCCAGCTTCCTCTTTTGTCAGTGTTTGGCACATTCTTCTGTTGCTGTTGTCCATCTGATGTTGTTCAGGAGGTGATGTCCACCCTGTGCTCATGCCATTATTTCCCCCTGCCCTCATGGAGCTTCCCCTCAAGTCTGCGAGCCAAAATAAACCTTTGTTTTTTTGTCCCACAAGCTACTCTTGGTTGGGTGTTTTCTGCCAGCAACAAGAACCTGACTGTAACACCTCCCTTTAAATTTTATGAAATAACTTGAAGAAGTGATTTTAGTTCTATGAAGTTTTCAGAGATTTTGGTAGTAAATCCATCTGGCTCCCCCCGCGCCCCCCCAGTTTGGATGCTTTTAATTACTCTCATTAGATGTTATAGCTCTATCCAGGTAATTTATATCTTCTGGGTTTAGTTTTGATAGGTTACATGAGTCAAGAAATTCATCTATTTTTGCAGATTTTCCAATATTATGGGTTATAGGTTTTTAAATAATGTCCTAATGAATCTGCCTATTTCATTGGTATCTGTTGTACTAACTCCTTTTTCATCTTTACTTTTGTTGATTACAGTCTTTTCTCTTTTTCTTTTGATAAATTTGGCCTTGGGTTTTTCAGTCTTACTTATTTTTTTCAAAGCCCCAGCTCTTTTCTGCATTAATTTTTATATTGTTTTCTTCATTTTCATTTTATTGATTTCCACCCTGATATTGACAATTTCATTTTAAAATATTAATTTATTTATGAGAGAAAGAGTATAGGTTTACCCCAGGGTCTCTTGCAGCTGCAGACAGACTCCAGACACTTGTACCATTTTGTGCAACTGGCTTTATGTGGGTACTAGAGAATTGACCTCAGACCAGCAGCCTTTGCAAGCAAGCCCCTTTATTCAAGGAGGCATCTCTCAGCCCTTGATTATTTCTTTTCATCTAGTATTTAAAATATATATTTTATTTCTTTATTTGTTGAGAGAGACAGGGACAAAGAGGCAGATGGAAAGCAAGTGAGAGTGGGTGCACCAGGGTCTCCAGTCACTGCAAACGAACTCCTGATACATGTACCACGTTGTGTATTTAGCTTTATGTGGGTACTAGGGACTTGAACCCAGGCTGTAAGGGTTTGCAAGTAAGCAGCTTTAACCACTGAGCCATCTTTCCCGCTCCCATCTAATATTTTGGGGTTTGGGTAGTTCTTATTTTTCCAAACCCTTCAGATGGATCATTAAATTATTTTTTTTTTTTGAGATCTCTCTATTTTTGTATTGTAGGCATTTAGAGCTATAAACTTTCCTTTTAGGACTACCTTCAGTGTGTCCCATAAGTTTGGTATGTTGTGTTTTCATTTTCATACAGTTCTAGGAAGTTTTAAATTTTGTTTTTGATATCTTCAGTGACCCATTCATTATTAATAAGTGTGTTGTTCAATGTCCAGGAGGTTGAATGTTTTCTGTTATTTTGTTGATTTCTAGCATAATTGCATTGTGGTCAGATATAATACAGTTGTTTATGCCAATTTTCCTAAATTTGTGAAAACTTGTTTTATGTCTTAATATGTGATATACTTTAGCAAAGGTTCTATGTGCTGCTGAGAAGAATGTGTGTTTTGTAGAGTTAGGCTGGAATGTTCTGCAAATGTGTATTAATTCCATTTGATCTATGGTGATGAACTTGATTGTTTCTTTGTTTATTTTCTGTTTAGACGATCAGTCTGTTGACCACAGTTGGATATTAAAATAACTATTATTATTGGGTTGGGATTTATTTCTTATTTAATGTCTAGTTGATTTTGCTTTATAAAATTTGGTTTGTATATGTTTATGATTGTAATGTTACCTTGTTGAATTGTTCCCTTGATGATTATTAAGTGGTTTTCTTTATCTCTTTTGATGATTTTTGGTTTAATATCTGTTTTGTTAGTTATTAATATAGCCACACCTGCTGGCTTTCTATTTTTATTTGCTTACTGTATGTATTTTTATTTGCTTACTGTATGTATGTATGTATGTGTGTGTGTGTGTGTGTGTATATATATATATATATATGTGTATATATAATATATATATGCATCTATATATATTTAAATGTGCATATGTTTATATATATTTAAATGTGTGTATACACACACTCTTAAATCCTTTGACCCTGGTGTGTTGTTTGACTTTAATAATAAGGTGGGTTTCTTTTTTTGTTTTTTTTTTTGGGTTTTCGAGGTAGGGTCTCACTCTAGCCCAGGCTGACCTGGAACTTACTATGGAGTCTCAGGGTGGCCTCGAACTCACGGCGATCCTCCTCCCTCTGCCTCCTGAGTGCTGGGATTAAAGGCGTGCGCCACCACGCCCAGCAAAGGTGGGTTTCTTGAAGATAGCAAGTGGATGAATGCAGTTTTTTTCCCCCCTTTTTTGTTTTTTGTGGTACACCTGAGAGCTTGAGGAAACACTTAGAGGTAGCTGTGGTTCTGTTTTATATTTGATTATACTTGGCTGTATCCTGTCATATAAGAAGGCTCCAATATTTCTAACAAAGGCAAAGTACTCTAAATTTCCTTCTTACCCATTTATACTGTCTGTGATGTTTGAATATAACTTGTCCTTCACAGCCTTAAGTGTTTGTGATTAGCCTCCTACTTAGTACCTAACTGGTGGATACTTTGGGAGATGGAGCCTTTGGGATGTAGGGCCTTTTAGGAGCTTGTGTCCCTGGGGGCTGGCCTTGGGATTTTATAGTGAACCACATCAGTGCTAGCTCACTCAGACATTTCCTTCCTGCTGCTTGACAAGATATGCCATCCTGGATACTTGCTGTGTCATACTTTCCCCATCATGATGCAGCTTCCTCTAAAAACTGTAAGCTAAAATAAACCCTTTCCTCCAATAAGCTGCTTCTGGTTGCGTGTTTTGTTCCATCAAGGAGAAGGTAATTGCTATAGCGTACCCACAGGGGGAAAGGCAAAGAAAAGAGTAAGGAAAAGCTGTTTAGAGTAGCAGCTAATTTAGCAATCCATAGCCTGTGGACTGGCAGGACCAGGAAAGGCAGCCCCAGATGCCCTAATATCCCACTTTGTGTTTGCACGATACTGAAGGTGAGTTTAAGGCCAAAAATCTAATCAAACCAATTATTTAATCTTATCTTTGAAAATATGTTTTCAAGATCTAGTTAGGAAAATGAAATTGCTGTAGGTTTTTCAACAGAGCAAATTTACTATAGAGTTGTTTATTTATAACAGTATGGAGAGAAAAAGGTAAAGCTGAGGAAATCCAGTGTTAGGTTTGAATGTAAAATGTTCCCCATAGGCTTGGTTTGATTCCTGTTTGGTGGGTCTATTTTGGGAGGTTCTAGAAACTTGCTAGGTAGTGCCTACTTATAGGAAGTAGGTTACTGGCGGCACGTCCTGAGAGGCTGTACCACATCTGCATCACCATCCTGTCTCCCTATCTTCCATTAAGTAAGCTGCTTTGCTTTCTCCATCACATGCTTCCTCCCAGCTGTGGTTTGGATGTGAAATATCCCTCATAGGCCCATATGTTAGAACATTTGGTCTCCAGTTGGTGGCACTGTTGGGAAGGTTGTGGGATCTTCAGGAGGTGGTGTCTATAAAAATGGGTCACTTGGGAGCTGGCCCTGAGGTTTTTTAGCCTGGTTCTAATTCTTGTTTGTCCTACTTCCTGATTATCACTTTAGTGTGACTAGCTCTGTTCCTTCTACTATGTTTTCAGCATGATGTGTTGTATCCACTCAAAACTAACCCCAATAAACCATTTTCTTCCTTAATTTGTTTTTGCCAGGTATTTTTATCACAGTACCAAGAAAGTAACTAATACACTTGTCTGTAACCCCCCCCCCCCCACACACACACCTGCAAGAAGTTATTTCTCTTAGGTTTAAGAAAACAGAGGCATTAACAGAACTTTCAGTCTTAGAGAGACCCTGTGAAGCTGAAGATCAGACTTCTGTGAATGCATATTGTGCTGCAGCTGGTACATGAGGGAATAATTCTTTTTTTTTTTTATTTTTTAAATTATTTATTTATTTATTTATTCGAAAGTGACAGACAGAGAAAGAGGCAGATAGAGACAGAGAGAATGGGCGCGCCAGGGCCTCCAGCCACTGCAAACGAACTCCAGACGCGTGCGCCCCCTTGTGCATCTGGCTAACGTGGGTCCTGGGGAATCGAGCCTTGAACCGGGGTCCTTAGGCTTCACAGGCAAGCGCTTAACCGCTGAGCCATCTCTCCAGCCCGAGGGAATAATTCTTAAAAAAAAAAAAAAAAAGGATATGGAAGACAAAAACATAGAGGACTGGCCGGGCATGGTGGCACATGCCTTTGGCTTTAATCCCAGCATCTGGGAGGCAGAGGTAGGAAGATCTCAGTGAGTTGGAGGCCAACTGGTACTACAGAGTAAGTTCCAGGTCAGTCTGGGCTACAGTGAGACCCTACCTAGAAAAACTAAATCAAAACAACCAAACACACAATAAAGCAGAGGAACCTACAGGCCATACTAATGGAAATGCATGCAAACAGGAGGAAGGATGTCTTGACTCGCTTCTCTGTGCTCATTGTTGGGTCATATGTCTAGTAAAGGAAAATATAGTTCTGCTACAGATCTCAGCCTTCCAAAGTTCCTGGGTTTAATATGTGCATCACCACACTCTGCCTGCCTCACTACAGGTTTTTGAATTGGGTTACTATAATGGCAGACGGTGAATCTTAGGGAAGAATTAATGAATGAAGCTTAGGACATGCTAAACTTGTTATCTCTCTCTCTCTCTGTTTTATGTGTGTCAGGGCAGACATACTACATGCATGCTACTATGGTGTGTGGTATGGTGGTGGAGGTCAGAGGGCACTCTTGGACATCAGTCCTTGCCTTCTACTTTGTTTGAATCATTGTCTCCTATTTGTTGCTGCCTATTCCAGGGCACCAGGCCCACAAGCTTCTGAGGATTCTCCTGTCTCTGCTTCATATCTCACCATAGGAACACTGGGATTTAGATGCATTACCTGTGTGACTTTACAGGGAATTTTGGGATCTGAACTCAGCCCCTCATGTTTTCATGGAAATCACTTTACCCACTTAACCATCTCCCCAGCTGGGTTTGAGATCTTATATAGATCTCAGACCTTGTGTAAATACAAATATTTTCCCATTTTATACCTTGTGCTAAGGAAGGACAATTATTAAAGAAGAGCCAAGGTTTCGTTTTGATTTTTTTGTTGTTAAGAAGGCAAAGATTGAAACATTGAAATGGTATGCAGAATCAAAGTGAGACAGAGGTGTTGAAGATATTGTAAAACAATGGGAGATAATCTTCAGTACAAAGATGTTTTTAGATTTTGTACACACAGGGAAAATGTCAAGAGCTTATATGTGTATTTAGGGTGTGGATTTGATGTTAAGATGAGGGAAATTTTTCTTTGATCTTTTTTTTTTTTTTGGCCAACAAGAAAATTACCCTTTTAAGAAGATATTTTTTTGTTTATTTTTATTTATTTATTTGAAAGTGACGGACAGAGAGCGAGAGAGAGAGAGAGGCAGATATAGACAGAGAGAGAATGGGCGCGCCAGGGCCTCCAGCCACTGCAAACAAACTCCAGACGCTTGTGCCCCCTTGTGCATCTGGCTAATGTGGGTCCTGGAGAATCAAGCCTCGAACTGGGGTCCTTAGGCTTCACAGGCAAGTGCTTAACCGCTAAGCCATCTTTCCAGCCCCTAAGAACATATTTTTAAGAGAGAATAAAAATAAGATTCTTTCTCCTTAATTTCTCATGGTCTTTGTTCCCTATTGGCAGGCCAGATTTTTCCCTCTTGGGACCCCTTCCACCAGGATCAGGAGGGACTTCTCCCTCTAAGCCTGGGAGCTTTTCTGCTTTTCTCCTATTCACCCTCATTTCATTTTTTAAATTTATTTTTATTTATTAGAGAGAGAGAGAGAGAGAGAGAGAGAGAGAGAGAATGAATGAATGAATATGGGCACACCAGGGCCTTCGGGAGCTGCAAATGAACTCTAGATGTATGCGTTACCTTGTGCATCTGGCTTATGTGGGTCCTGGAGAATTGAACCTAGGTCCTTTGGCTTTGTTGGCAAGCTCCTTAACCACTAAACTATCTCTCCAGCCCTGCTCTCTCTTGTTTCTAATATCTCAAAAAAAAAAAAAATCCATCTTTTAAGACTGGAAGTGAGATAGAATTAAGGTTTAAGGAAAGGACAGTAAATTTCAAAATAGTCTTTATGGAAAATACATTTATTGATTCAATGAGAATGACTGGAAAAGGCACTTTAATTTCTAGTTCAAAATAGCGTTTGAATAACATCATGACAACATGAAGTAAACTGAATTCTAAATGATCTGATACGGTTAATAAGCACAGAAAGGCAAGAATGAGCAGGAGAATAATGTGGCCTTTAATCATTAGCAAAGATACATTGGAGGAAACAAATTAAGTTTGGCCTTAGCATATGGGTAGGTAAACTTGATAGAAAGGATGCACAAGACAAGGGTGGTGAGGACCCTTAGTGGTGATGTGTAATGATTTGGTTGATGATAATTCTTTTTTTATGTCAACATTTTAGTGAATATGGAGGTGAGATGATGTCAGGCCCTGCATTTGATCCACCAAGTCACCCAGCTCCAGTTCCTACTCCCTCCTCTTCATCAGCATTTCGACCTGTAATGCCATCCAGGCAGATTGTAGAAAGACAACCTCGAATGCTGGACTTCAGAGTTGAGTACAGAGACAGAAATATTGATGTGGTACTTGAAGACAGCTGTACTGTTGGTAAGGATTTTCCTCATGAAGCCTTTGTCATTGAGTTTATATAAATACTTTTCTTTTGAATTGACTGTCAACAAGAAGGGGAAAGAAGCAAATTGAAATGGATAGTTTCTCATACAAGCTATGGTGCTTTAATTTTGAATACTATGTTGAGAAGGTAAGTAATTATATTTGTTTTGAAGCTGGCCATGGGGACGCATGCCTTTAATTCGAGCACTCAAGAGGCAGAGGTAGGAGAATCACTGTGAGAGTGAGGCCAGTCTGAGATTACATAATGAATTACAGGTCATCCTGGGCTAGAGGGAGACCTACCTCAAAAAAATAAAAAGGAAAAAAATTGTTTTGTCCCACATATGTGGAAAAGTATATGGTGTTTCATTTTAGGACTGATCCAAGCTAATCATCTAGGAGGTTCAGAAAATACTTTAATTATTGAGTACATTGCACACTAACTTTACCACTAAAGCTTACTCATTTTCCATACTGTTGTGTCAATTTCTGCTGCCATAATGGAATATGAACACATGAGTGATTTTATAGAGAAGATTAAAATTAATTTTGTTACATTTTGATATTTGGTAAGTCCAGGATTAAGGCACTGGTAGGTTCATAGTCTGGTGATGCCTGCTTTCTGCTTTCAGGCTAGAAACTTGAGGCTGTGTTTTCTAGAGGGGATGAGTACTATGTCTATAGTGGAATATGAAAGGACAAAGCAAGTGAGCTTTCTTTTTTGTTGTTATTGCTTTGTTTATTTTGAGGTAGGGTCTCCCTCTAGCCCAGGCTGACCTGGAACTCACTGTGTACTCTCAGGGTGACAACAAACTCGCAGCAGTCCTCCTTCCTCTGCCTCCCAGGTGCTCGGATTAAAGGCGTGCTCTACCATGCCTGGCTGAGGTTTCTTTTTGAAACCCTTTAATAAAAGCGTCTATCCCCATTTACAAGAACAGGGCCATTACTGCTTAATTGCCTCTTTTAAGCTTGCTTCTTGATACTATCCTATTGACATTCTCAAACTGTAGCCATAGCACGTAAAAGTCAGGCATGGGGCTTATTTCTATCTGTCCTTTTCTTCACTCATTGAAAACACTGTATTAAAGGAAACTCAAAATACTTGCCTGTTATTTCTGAACAAATTTCACCAAGGTATTACAGCTTAACAATGTTGAACTCAAATTGGTTCAAGTTATTTGATTCAGTTTACTTTTTTTTTTTTTTTTTCTTTTTCCAGGCAGGTTCTCAATCTAGCCCAGGCTGACCTGGAATTCACTGTGCAGTCTCAGGGTGGCCTTGAACTCATGGTGATCCTCCTACCTTTGCCTCCCGACTGCTGGGATGAAAGGCGTGTGCCAACACGTGCAGCTCATTTTACTTTTCACTACACATTGCATTCTTTAAAAACATTATTTATATATTTATTTTCAGACAAGGGAGAAAGTGAGAATGTGAATGGGCATGCCAGGGCCTCCTGCCACTGCAAACAGATTGCATATGTACACATCACTTTGTGCATCTGGCTTTATGTGACACAGGGGCATTTAAAGGCCATCAGGATTTGCAAGCAGTTGTCTTTAGCCATTAAGCTATCTCTCCAGCTTCACATTTTATTTTTAATTTCAACTTTTTCCATCTTTAGACATAATTTTAATTTTTAATTTTATTTCAGACAGAGAGGAAGGGAAGGGAGACAGAGAGATATGAAATGGGTGTGCCAGAGCCCCTATCTACTGAAAATGAACTCCAGATGCGTGTGCCACCTTGTGCATCTGGCTTACGTGGGACCTGGAGAATTGAACCTAGGTCCTTAGGCTTTGCAGGCAAGTGCCTTAACTATTAAGCCATCTCTCCAGCCTTAGTTTCAATTTTTAATATAGTTTCACCTTATATCTAAACTCCAAGTATTTCTGAAATACCTCCTTTGTTCTTTTGTGGGAAATCCTTCCCTAATTAATTTGACTATTTGACCTTGAAAAGTAAACCTATTAGGAGTCATCACTTCCAAACATTAATCAGATTATGTTAATCTCATACTTAACACCATTAACAAATGTTCTATTGTTTTTAGGATATAATTTTAATGCTTTCCATGGCCTCTTGGTCTCTGCCTGACTTGGCCCTATCTATATTTTTAGTTTTATTTATTACCATATTTACCTTTTTTCTGTATCTGTGTCATAACTGATTTTTTTTTCCAGTTCATTGAATAGGCTATAACCCACTTTTGGTGTTTGTATTTGTTACTTATTCTGTCTTTATTGTTCCCCTAGACCAGCCATTTGCCATTATTTCTGTCCCTAATGCACCAAATTATTCCATACATTTTCCCAGTTAAAATGTGGGAGAAACAAAACAACATGATACTTGCCTTCTGAAGAAGTTTCTAAATGTACAGAACATACTTGCTGAGTGTTTACAAATTTCCATCTTGTGTAAATGAGGATCTATAATTTATTGGATATGTAATTCTCCATGTTTGCTTCCCTTAAGGCCCAGGAAGCCATCATTTATGAGTCTGTGATTTAGCTAGAAATGGAGCCATGCAGTATCTGTCCTTTCGTGCCTGGCTTATTTCACTCAGCATAACAAATCAAGGCTAACCTAGTTTGTAGCATATGACTGGATCCTTATTTTTTAAGACTGAATAATACTTTATTATATGTACATATGTACCATACCACATTGCATTTATCCATTCATCTGTAAATGGACATTTAAGTCACTTCTACTTCATGGATATTGTATGTAATTTTTTAGTGAACAGAGAAGTATGAATATTTCATATAATATATTTTTATTTTTAGTTCTTTGCCCAAAATGTGGATTGCTGTATCAGAGGACATTTGGGTTTTTCAAATTCTGAGGTACCTTCATATTGTTTCTGTAGTGTCCATACCATGTACATATTCCAACTACTATCCTTTTTTTGGGGGGGGGTGTTTTTGAGACAGGGCCTCATTCTAGCCCATGTTGATCAAGAACTCACTCTGTAGCTTAAGCTGGCCTTGAACTCACT
This sequence comes from Dipus sagitta, assembly GCA_036346955.1. Lineage (NCBI taxonomy): Eukaryota > Metazoa > Chordata > Mammalia > Rodentia > Dipodidae > Dipus > Dipus sagitta. Next base: position 86,835,433 of record CM070773.1, read on the forward strand.
GCAGTCTTCCTACATCAACCTCCTGAGTGCTGGGACTAAAAGTGTGTACTACCATGCTCAGGTATTAACACTTTTTAATATCTGTGTAGATTTCCTTGTTATTCTCAGGTTGAGTGATTTTGTCCATTATTACTTAAAGGCTTATGCACACAACAGCTATGTAAGATCATACAAGAAGTCAAAAAAATAATATAAAATTAAGCAAATTAATTGAAAGTTAAGACCCATTCTATGATGTATGATAGTCTAGAGCTGAACCATACATTCAACTAGTTTTAAATAGCTATTCTAAAATTAAAATTATATTTCAGCATTCTTAACTATTTAAATCCTCAGCTCTTGCTAACTGCATTCTAACTTCATACTGATTATCCATATTCATTAATATGAATTAGATGAAACGAGGATGCCTCTGTTATAGTTCACTAGATCTTTGTGTCCTCCTCCCAACTCCCACTGTTTTCCCTTTCAGTTTGTGTTACTTTAAAATATTTTTTGTGCATATGTATTTGGTGGATAAGCATGTATTTATGTTTGTTCATATGTGTGTGGCTGCTCATATACATTGGTGCACATGCATGCAGAGACCAGAGGTCATTGTCAAGTTTATTTCCCCTGTCACTGTATCTTGTATGACAGGGTCTCTCACTGCCTTAGGAGCTCACTCTTAGGAGCTCACTGGGGCAGCCAGCATGCCCCAGTGATCCTCCTGTCTCTGCCTCCCTGTCATTGGCATTACAGGCACACATTGCTGTGCTCTCCTTTTTATGTGATTGCTGGAGGTTTGAACTCAGGTCCTACTGCTCATGTTCCAAGCTCCTCACTGAATGAGCCCTCTTCTCAGCTACTGGGATGTATTTTTATTGCATTGATTTAGAAAATATATGACAAATAGATGCAATTATGAATTCACTGTCACACTTTTGAATGAAGTACATTTAAATGACCTTCCTTCCTCCCCTCTCCTCCATCTCTGATGGTAGTACACTCCCCCAGCTGGAGTTTACATTTATTAAATCACCAACTGCAGCTACTAGTATTTGAAAATATTTTTTTTACAGTACTAATTAGAATTGGCTATTATTGTTGCTCACATAAATTTTCAGTAATATTGTTAAAGCATCCTTGGTACCTTAGTTATGAACTATTTATAAAAGATGCCACTTACTTTGATTTTACTTTATTAGTTTCTAATATATATTATTAGCAGGGGCAGGATTCAGTACTGTATCAAAACCTTTCTTTTTGGCTCTTTAAAGAAAATTGGAGTGCAGTCCAATATTAAACAAATTTTAACTTTTTTTAACAATGGATATGGCTGAATTTATATGACTGACTAATGTCTCATTTGGGATTTTTTTTATTGCATTTGCTTTATTTAGTTCTGTCATGTATCACTTGAATTTCTCCTTTATTTTTATCCCCTTTGTTTATGACTTATAAAGTAATTCCTCTATGTATTTTCCATATGCTTTGTTTTTTAACTCCTTTAGTCCGTATTTTTCCATAATGGACCTAGTATGATTTTTCTGAAATGCAAATATCCTAACATGTAGTTAAGTTACTTCCTACTTTTTGCATTGTGTTCCTTTCTAGTTTTACTTTTCTAGAAAACACTTTCTCAGTATAAATACTTTCTTCTACTGGTCATGGTGGTGCCTGCCTTTAACTCCAGCACTTGGGAGGCAGAGATAGGAGAATCACTGTGAGTTTGAGGCCAGCCTGAGACTACATAGTAAATTCTAGGTCAGCCTATCTCAAAAAACAACCCCCCCCCCCCGCAAACAAAAACAATGTCTTTTGTGAAGTCTTTCTTTTTTTTTTTAAATTTTTTTGTTTAATTTTTATTTATTTATTTATTTATTTGAGAGCGACAGAGAAAGAGGCAGATAGATAGAGAGAGAGAATGGGTGCGCCAGAGCCTCCAGCCACTGCAAACAAACTCCAGATGCATGCGCCCCCTTGTGCATCTGGCTAACGTGGGTCCTGGGTTATCGAACCTCGAACCGGGGTTCTTAGGTGTCACAGGCAAGCGCTTAACTGCTAAGCCATCTCTCCAGCCCATCTTTCTTAACCTCTGTGGACATAGCTAATTTGAATTACAGTCTTTGGTCCCATGAACTATTTTAAAAATTATTATGGGCTGCAGAGATGGCTCAGTTGGTTAAAGGCACTTGCTTGCAAAGCCAGGCACCTGGGTTCAATTCCACAGTACCCACCTAAGTCCAGATGCATAAAGTAACACATGCATCTGGAGTTCATTTGCAGTGGTAAGAGGTCCTTGTGTGCTCATATACTCCCTCTTTGTTTGCCTCTTTCTCTTTCTCTCTCTCAAATAAGGATATTAAAAAATTAATTTTAAAGCATCTTATTATTTCTTTGTGTGTAAGTTTCCCATCTGCATATTAACTTCCAAGCTTAGAGACATTGTCTTATTTTTAAAATTCTTTCTCTAAGTGAAGGATTTGGCAGTTATACCTGCTGAGGAAATTATTTGCTGTATAAAAAGAGTGTATGTGTGTACATATAAATTCATTTATTCACCATAGGTTATTTGAAAATACATTTGCTTTTGTGATCTACAATATAATTGCTATAGATCATATCACTGTTACTCAGGAATTGAATAAATACTGTTCACTAGATACGTACATTGTAAAATGAAAAGAGATGCTTAGCAACATGATGCAGCTTTTCATGTTTATTACCAGATGACTGAACAAGATATAAAAGCAAGGCTAGAAGCTAGAGGAATGGCTTAGTGGGTAAAAGCATTTGCCACACAAGTAAGAGAGCCCAAGAGAACCTGAGACTCCCTGTGCTTGATCTCCAACACACATGTAAAAAGCTGGATGTGGCTACCTAACCTTAACCCCAGTCATGTGGGGAATAGAGACAAGCGATACTGGGGCCCACTGTTCAGTCAGTCTGATCAAAAAAAGGTAGTTCTGGGTGAGAGACTCTGCGTCAAGGAAGCAAATAGAAGACTAATAGAGGAAAACCCCTGATTTTCTCCTCTGACCGCCATAGGAATGCGCACAGGGGTGCACACATCTGTACGCACGCGCACGCACACACACACACACACACACACACGCACACACACACGCACATGCACACACATACACTCAAGCAAGGCTAACTTCAAGAAATTTATACCAGAGTGACACCTAGTGGTAACTACATTACCTTGTTAAATGTTTTACTGTCCTCTATTTCTGCAGTTTTATTTGCTTACCAAAACCATCAGAGTCTTATGTTCTAATCATAAATAATTTTGAAGAATTCTTTTAAGAAATACAGAGCTCTTGACCAAGAGGACAAGAGGGATTTGAGAAGCTCATCTAGACAGTGAGATTGGAACCTTTTCTAGGTTCTGGATGGGGGCAGAATTGATCACTCAGACTGTCTTCCAAAAGGGTGAAACTTTCTCGAAAGGGGCACTTGTCTATTCTAGGAAGGGGACAGTTGTATAGGCAGGGACTCAGGTTGAGTTCAAGGGCAAACAGATCTAGGAGAGAACTCCTTCCTGTAAGGACAGGCTCAAGGACATTACGTTCTTTGCTTTCAGTTTTGTGGCCCCTCGCCCCTAAACTGCCTCATTCCCCTCTCTGAAGCAGAAACCTTAACTACCATTAGAATATTGAGGCAATGACCAATCTACTTCTTTGAGCTGAATGGGATTATCAGATGTGGCAGTTGGGGTACCTCTACAGGAAGACTACTGTAGGGGACCAAAAAGCACACTGATATAATGGATGAAGATAGTCCTAGAGAAAGATGCTGGGTATAAAGAATAAAGGTAAAGAGGAGTTAGGGAGAATTCTTGTAGATTTTCAGGCCTTGGAGGGCAAGATTGTCTTAGGATACCTGATTGTGGGCTGACTTTAAGTAAGAGGAGATAAAGTTAGAACAGCAGTTGTGTACACAAGATAAAAAAATTAGCAGTTACTATTACCAGAAATGATAGGCATAATTTTCTCCTACCATGAAGATTCTGAAATCCACTTTTGAAACTGTTCACCAAATGACATGTAGTCTGAACCTGTTCTTATAGATCATATAAAGCAGGAGAGACATTACCAGAGTCACCAGGAATACAGATATGCACATTTAACTTTGGTAATGATACAAGTGGTGTTCTGGGTTGCTGTGAGCACATCTGTATAAAGGCACAGTATTTTGTACACTTGTCACTCTTATCATTTATAAACTTTGGAATTAAGAAGGGAAATTCCTTGTGCTTTCTCACCCAAAACATTTATGGAATACTTTACTTTCTGGCTATACTTTTCATACTGAGTGCTTAAGACCAAATAGGATGCCAAAATTTAAATAAATATGTGTTTTTTAAGGTTAGTTGCAGCTCTTTAGGAATTATTCTTAGGGACCCTCAGAAAGAAATTCTGTGGCTCTCAGCACTAGTGACATTTTCTGGGATGAGTCAGGGCCATGCTGACCATGTGGCTTTCCTTGCAAGCATTGTGGGTCTTCTTGTGATCTGATTCTCCTTCTGCAGACTGTACATTGACTGGAGTCTAAATTCTTGGTCTCTGTTTCTTCTCTGATCAAGAAGGTAGGTGACTTACCAGAGTTGTAGGACCCTCTAGAAGTGCCCTGTTGGCACCTGCTTGACTTGAGAACATGGATCAAAATATTGGTTACCCTTTTTAGATTCTGTTTCTCCAGTTGTCTTTTGGCCTGTGTATATGGTTATTAATCACTGAGGAGTTACACTAGCCTTGAACACAAGACTGGATTTGTAAGTACAGGGCCTGGAGAGAATTAACACACCTGGAAATGATTTTGTTAAAAAGCAACTAAAGCAGAATAAAGTCCTGACATCTCTGTTTTAAGACATCATGAGAAGTGTCCCTAAAGTTAATTTGGTAGCTCTCAGGGATTAAGAAAGCATCTGTTGTCATTGCTTGGAGGCAGGCTGGCCTGGGACTCCCAATCCTTCTGCTTGTGCCCTCTGAAGTTTTGGACATACAAGTGTGAGCCACCATACTCAGAAGAACACTGTGACTCTCAGTAATCCCCTAAAATGCTTGGGAATGTGAAACTGGGGGTGCTCCCATTCTCAGAATCTAGCTTGTCTAGCTCATAATGTGAGGTAGAATAAGCAAGAGGAACAGAGTCAGAATCTGAACATGTTCACTGTCATTTAAAGGCCTATTAGCCCTGTGTGGCACTTTTATTTTAGTTAGAAAAGCAAGTCCTTGTGGGTGTCAAGATCATGCCCCTAGCCAAGGCACACATAGTACCATGCAGTTAAGAGTGTTGAGGTGACACAGAATTTTAGAGTAAAGAGGAGCTTGTACATATGGCACTTTTTAAATTGTACTTCATAGGTAGTTCAGAATCTGTGAATATAAGAGGCTTTACCCTTTTATCATTAAAACTCAAAATAAGCCTAGAGAATATGGGTTTAATTCATTATTGATGTGACTCACAATAAGGCTAAAGTCTACAGGTTTAATCCCTCCCTCCATTGCTTTCATGATAGAGAAATTTATATGTACATAGACTTGATTCCTGAAAAAAGAATTTATAAACCAGTGGGGAAAATCATACTTCTTTGGTATTTGTCATTAGCATTTTGCTCTCCCCGCCCTGTTTTTAAAATACTTATTAGAGAGAATTACAATATAAATATGAATATATGGGTATCTCAGGGCATCTTGTCAATGCAGAAGAATTCCAGATACATGCACACTTTGTGCCTCTTGCTTTACATAGGTATTGGGGAATTGAACCTGGGCAGTTGGGCTTTATAAGCAAGTGCTTTTAACTACTGAGTCCACTCCAGCCTCCCCCCTCCTTTTTTTCCCCCCCTGTTTCCAGCTTTTTGTCTTCACTGAATTGAGTGTTGGAGTTTGGCTATCCTGTGTAGCCCAGCTATACTTGAAAGTGGATTTACATTGTATTTGAAATCATGCTTGGTTTAAGTTTCATTCCACATATAAGGCATTCTTTGGGTGTTTGATTCAATATTGTTTTTTCCTTCTTTTCTGAAATTCTGCCACTTTTCAGGATCATATATGTAGGCTTAGGTTTTTAGTTATTCTCTGAAGTATGTAATCTCATTTCATTTCCTACATTGTGGGCAGGTAACATAGATCACATGACTGTCCATTGTATAGATGTAGAAATAAGAACAGGCAAGTTATTTTATTTCTGTACAATAAAATTTTAACTCAGATTTTAATAACAAAATGTTTCTTTATGCTGGTGTGCTATTCTTACCATGTGGCTGAGTATATGGTTAGTTGATTGGTTTCTTTTCACATTCTCAATCACTGATGTCTATTTCTTTTTAAAAGCATTCTTTTAAAAAAAAAGTGAACTGCATAATTAGTTATTTAATAAAGTGTGGAGTTTTTCTTATTATAATTAACTTTGAAGTCATCATAGGGACAACATATTGCTTGTTCAAGGAGATTTGAAATTTAGAGTACTAAATTTTTAAGCAACCGTTTACCGGTCAAATGTCACTGTCTCCACTGTATACCAGATATTCATGGTAGTACTGACATAGTCAGTTGTTGATTGTGATTGTGTTATTTTGTTAGTAATATTTGATTTCTTCTTATTTATACAGGAGAAATTAAACAGATTCTAGAAAATGAACTTCAGATACCTGTGCCTAAAATGCTGTTGAAAGGTTGGAAGACTGGAGATGTGGAAGACAGTGTGAGTTTCTTAATTGCTTAGAAGTAAAAGAAAATAGTTACATAATTTGATTAAATTACGAATAAAATCATTTTGGGGGCTGGAGGGATGGCTTAGCAGTTAAGGAGCTTGCCTACAAAGCCAAAGCACCCAGGTTCGATTCCCCAGGACCAACATAAGCCAGATGCACAAGGTGGAGCATGCTTTTGGAGTTCATTTGCAGTGACTAGAGGCCCTGGTGTACCCATTCTCTGTCTCTCTATTTCTGTCTCTTTCTCTCTCTGAAATAAATGAATAAAACACTTAAAAATTACTTTGGTTTTTGTTTACTGTTTTTTTTGTTGTTGTTGTTGTTTGTTGGGTTTATGAAACAGGGTCTCATGTAGCCCAGTCTGGCCTTGAACTCGCTATATAGCTCAGGCTGGACTTGATTTCCTCCTCATCCCCCTCCCTTTAACACCCAAGCGCTGGGAGGTGAGACATGCACTACCATGCCTGGCCTAAAGAAATGTTTTTACATATGTCATAAGTAAGTTTGGTAAAGGTAATTTAGTTTAATCCCTACACAATGTTTTTCAAGCTAAGGCATTTTTATGCTAAACCAAAAATGAATTTAAATGCAGTTAGGTGCTCAGTTACAATACTATATGGCATGTTTTTCCTATTTTTAACTGTTTTGTATGGGTTTGGCACCTTCTTTTGAGAGTGTTTACCTTTTTCTTAAACCTCTTAGGGTGTCAGTGAGTGCCCTGGGATAATAATTTACTGAACAGTTATTTACTGGCTTGAAAGAAGTCACATACACTGTGCACATTTATGCCAAGTATTACATATGGAGCAAAGATAATTGGAAACTTTAAACTTGGAAAATTTAAATGGTAAGAATATTTTCTTCATTTCTTTGGATAGTGGCAGTGCATAGAATGAATTTAAAATGTAAAACTATTCTTAACTCATAGACCATATAAAAATAGGTGACAAGTTAGATTTTCCCAGGCCCTTATTTTGCTGACCCCTGGTGCTTCATGGTTCTGAGGATGAGACCCAGGGACTCATCCATGCTATGCAGGTACTCTACTATTGAACTTCTTTCCCACTAATTAGTTACTCTGAGTCAGGGTTTTTTATTCTTTTTATTTTTTTTAAATAAAGTTCTGACTGTAAATCAACAACTTTGACAGAAGTAAAACACCAAATGAAATGAAATTATTTACACAGATGTATTCATAAATACAGAGTATGTATGTATGTATATATGTATGATTGACAAACTAGTGTTAATATTATTTTGAGATAGGGTATCACTGTAGCCCAGACTGACCTGGAATTCACTATGTAGTCTCAGGGTGGTTTCGAACTCACAGCAGTCCTCCTACCTATGCCTCCATAGTGTTGAGATTAAAAACATGCTCGACCACTCCTGGCCACATAACCTGTATTTATGAAAACATGTTGTGTGGCATTTTTAGTAGTTTGTGAAGAGAAAGGCAGTCATTTAAAAAAAAGTACTAACACAACGTATTTCCAGACTTTGTTATACATAATACTTGTTACTTATTTATATATCCACTTCCATAAGTCATTTCTTACATAACTAATTTTCTGCTGATTCCAAATTTATATTTCTATCCTGTACCTCTCTGAATTCATATATCCAAAATGCTAAGCTTACTAGTTTTTTTTTTTTTTTTTCGTTTTTTTCCTTGTCCTCTTCCTCCCTTTTCCCTTCCTTTCCTCCTCCATTTTTTTTTTTCTTTTCATGGTGATTTGGGTAGGGTTCTTATATAACCTTGGCTGGCCTTGAACTTGCTATGTAGCCAAAGCTGGCATTGAACTTCTGATCCCCCTGCCTTCATTTCTAGAGTGTTTTGGGATAACTGATGTGCATCATCATATCCAGCTCTGTACTTGTGTATCTTACTGGCATCTCAAATTTTACAAGCTTTAAACTGAACTTAATTTTCCTTTCTGTGTTATTTCTCTACCACTTTTACCCACTAAGATAGCACTTCTTTAGCCACTGTTAATAAATATGGTCATCATTCTTTCCCCATTTCTCACATCACCTAATCCTTTGGTAAGTCCTACAAACTCTCTCTCTAAAATATATCTCAACTAAGTACCTATAAGCACTTTTTTTTTTTAATTGCAACTGCCTAATCCAGGCTGTTAATCTCTGTGGCTGGACTAATATTTCATCATTGTTTTCTTAACTTCCTTCTACAGATTCTCCTAATTCTCCATCCAGTAGCCAGAATGATCTTTTAAAACCATATTTGTGTTGCTCTTCTGTTAAAGCATAGCTTTTGGGCTGCAGAGATGGCTTAGCAGTCAAGGCACTTGCTTGTGAAGCCTAAAGATTCACGTTTGACTCTCCAGGTCCCATGTAAGCCAGAAGCACAGTGATGTAAGTGCGGAAGGTCACATATGTGCACAAGGGAGCACCCAAGTCTGGAATTTTATTGCAGTGGATGCAGGCCCTCACACACCAATTCTCTCTCTCTTTTACTCTCTCACTCTCACATTAAAGAAAACACAGTTTGTTGGGCTTGCCTCAAAAAAAAAAAAAAAAAAGAGCTTTTACCCTCCCTTCTCCATTATCACCTTGAACTTTTCTTACCCTCACCTTTCATTCTTTAGTTTGCTTAAAAATCTTTTAATAGTCACAAGTTCTTTATGTATTCACCTGACAGATGTATTTCAGATGCTTTGAATACATTACTGCTGCAAAATCTTTACATAGATGGTTCTTTATTTTATTTTATTTTATTTATTGTTTTACTTTTTTCAAGGTCAGGTCTCACTGTAGTCCCAGGTTGGCCTCAGACTCATGGCAGTTCTCCTACTTCTGCCTCACAAGTGCTTGGATTAAAGGCATGTGCCATCATACCTGGTTTAGGAGGCTCCTTTTTAAGCTTTTATGTTCTGTTGTATGTTATGTTCTCTATCAGATCTCTGTATCTAATTTGGCTTCTCCACCAGCATTCTGTATCATAACATCATGAGTAGAGGACTATATCTGTTTTTTAAAAAATATTTTATTTATTTATTTGACGCGGGGGAGAGAATGGGCATGCTTCAGGGTCTCTAGCCACTAGAAACAAACCTAGATGCATGCACCACCAAGTGCACATGGCTTAAATGGGTACTGGAGAATTGAACTTGGGTCCTTATGCTTCGCAGGCAAGCACCTTAACTGCTAAACCATTTCTCCAGCCCTCATATCATTTCTATTGCCATTATATGTAAAATACATGGTGTCATTGGTATCAAATAGATGTTCACAAATGAATGAATGAATAAATGACCTGAAAGAAAGTGTTTGCTTACTTATGACACACATGGTTTGATGAGGAGGATTTAATGGGAAATCACTGGATAGTAAAGTGAAAAAAAAAAACAATAATGACTGGATCAAATGCTAAGATTGAATATTTATATATAGTCCACAAAGCAGGATAGTGAAAGATGAAAAAGTAAAAATGATTTTCCTAATGTGTATCCACTTAGAGGTAACACATCAATTTCAAAAGGATTTCACATATTTGACATAAAATTTCATATTTTAGTGTCTCCTGGTAGATTTCAAGGTTATTGATAATTGTCTACTAGTATTTGTTTGTCAAATGATGGATCACAAACCATTAGTAGTGAGTGGTTGTGAAGTTTATTGAATGGGCTATAGCCAGCATCAAGAAGGAAAAAGAAGAAATTTATGGTAAAAATCCATTCTAATGTAAACAGTTGGGGTATTTTTATTTAACTATGACTGTACACTTAGTAAAATGAACCGTCTCATGAAACAGTTAAGAATAGGTTCTGGGCCGGGCGTGGTGGCGCACGCCTTTAATCCCAGCACTCGGGAGGCAGAGGTAGGAGGATTGCTGTGAGTTCGAGGCCACCCTGAGACTCCATAGTGAATTCCAGGTCAGCCTGGGCTAGAGTGACACCCTACCTCGAAAAACCAAAAAAAAAAAAAAAAAAAAAAAAAAGAATAGGTTCTGTATGTGTCCTCTTGGGTCACCCTTTCCCAGGTGGTCTTGCCTCTATCTGCAGGATTTCTTGATTCCTCAAAGCACTTCATGCTTTTGCCTTAAGCATTTCTTGCTTTTTAAAACTTTCAACCTTGCTCTAATGAGCTCTGATTTAACAAGGATTAATTTCCTTACATCTTTTACACCTATTTATGCCAGTTACCATAAAGAGTCTGAGATTCCCATGCCCTCCTTACTCAAAATTCATAGGCTGTGCACATCCCGTATCTATTTTGGTACTTTTTCTTTCATAATGCCTTCAAGTGGTATGTACAGCCTGTAGCTCATGGATTGGATATGGCCAAGGATAGCTATGACTGAGACCCAACATGAAATCATAAACTTAATTCAATGACTATGAATTTTTTTGTGTTCTTTTCTTTTCTTTTCTTTTCTTTTCTTTTCTTTCTTTCTTTCTTTTCTTTTCTTCCTCTCTTTCTTTTCTTTTCTTTTCTTTTTTTTTTTTTGTAGCTTGATTAAGCAGTTCTCTTGTGTGCATTTATTTACATTTGATCTTGGACAAAAGATCAAGACACAATTGAGCATGTGCTTTGTGGATGACAGTCTGTCTGCTATTTAAAAGTTTGGATGGTACTCTGGGCTTAACCCCCTTTGCTATGTACTGTGGAAGAAATTCCTCATTAAGAAAATTATTTTTATTGTCAGACTCTTCCCTGTGCTTTCCCTTCATTGTCTTCCTCTGACTAAAATCACTCTTCCTGAGGACATTTGCTTCTTTGCAGCCTACATGTTATTTTATTCTGGAAGTTTTCATACCTCAGGAATAAATGGAAAATATATGCCCTCATTGTTACTTCTAGATTTTATTTGTCCTTCCTCTTCAAAGCTCCTTCAGCTAGATTTTTTTTTTTTTTTTTTTTTTGGTTAAAAGTTGTATCCTTTATTTCCTGAAGTCATTTTCCCCTATTTCCTCTGTTTTGTTTTGTTTTGTTTTTTAAGCTACTGGTTTGTAATTCTTCTCTATTTCAATTCTTACTTTTTGAAAATGACTCTTTTAATGCACTGGCTCTTTGGTTCCTTGAACATCATCTCTGCAAAAGTATATTTCCATGGTTTTAATATGTATATTAATAATGGCAGAATTTTCACTTTAATTTCAAGTTTTCTTTTTATTAACCATCTGTCACCTTTTAGCTCATTTGCTTTTGTTTAAACTTTTTTATTGACAACTTTCATAACTATAGACAATAAACCCTAATAATTCCTTCCCCTCACTTTCCCTTTCACAAATCCACCCTCCCATCTTATCCCTTCCCTCTTTCAATTAGTCTGCATTTTATTTTGATGTCATCATCTTTTCCTCCTATCGTGAGGGTCTTGTGTAGGTAGTATGAGGCATTGCAAGGTCATTGATGTCCAGGCCATTTTGTGTCTGGAAGCAGTCCTTCCCTTTCTTTGGCTCTTACATTCTTTCTGCCACATCTTCCACAGTGGACCCTGAGCCTTGGAAGGTGTGATAGAGATGTTTCAGTGCTGAGCAGTCTTCTGTCACTTCTTAGCACTGTGGTGCCTTTTGAGTCATCTCAGAGGTCACCACCTTCTGAAAAGAGAAACTTCTCTAACCAAAAGTGAGAGTAGCATTAATATATGGGTCATCTTTTTAAAAATATTTATTTTGAGAGAGAAAGAGGAAGATAGAGAGATAGAGAAAGAGGCAGATATATAGAGAGAATGGATGTACCAGAACATTTGTCCACTGGAAACTAACTTCAAACACATACGTCTCCCCTTGTGCATCTGGCTTACATGGGTACTGGGCAATCAAACCTGTGTCCTTAAGCTTTGCAAGCAAACACCTTAACGTCTAAGTCATCTCTCTAGCCCAAGCTCATTTCTTGTAATAACCTATCTCCCAACAATCTTCCAACTCAATTTATGCCTTCAGTCACTATTTCTATTACTTTTTTGTGATCATCTGTTACTTCTTTATTGTCCTCTCTTCTTATAGTATGTTCAAATCAGTTATGAGTCATCAATTTCTTACTTGGTTCATGGTGTTTGATTGACAAACATCTTTACCTATTTTAATCTAGCTCTGTGTTATTTCTGTACCTTTCGTCAAAATATAGCTAGAAAGAAACAAAAATCAAGCTGGTAGGTATTTATTTAAATTCATGATCTCGATTTTCAGAGGACCTCTTAATATTGTGAGGCAGATGTAGCATTATCAGTCTGGCTTACCCATGTATCTAAATGATTATTTTATACTTACTGTCTTCCAGTGCTTCAAAACCCCTCTTCTTCATTGCCATTTTCAGGCCGGTGACTTTGTTTTTCACGTTTTGTTTCAGTGACAATCACAAGATATCTTGCACATGCTCTTTAACTGAGTCTCTGTGAACTCATTCATGCTACTCTACACTTTACTTTCTCCTGATACTCTAGTGACCTATTGAAAACATTTTCTGAGATCAGGGCTTTACTTTTGCTTTAGGTTACATTCTATATCTTGTAGGTACTTGGGGGGTCTTCATTCTTAAGTCTCCCCTTTTCTGAGCTGTATATGCAGTATTACTTTGGGAGAATAGTTATCATTAACATTTAAACAAGATGCAATTTCTTTCACCTAGAAAAAACTAAAACAAATTTCTTGCTCCTAGCTCCTCTTCTAGCAATGCCTCAATTTCTGTAGTTTACTTGGAAACAAAATTTTCCCTAAAATTTTTTTCTTTGTCATCTTCAATTCCTGTCTTCTGATTTCTTTTGAGCCCAATAACAACAGGTCTAAGTTGCCAAAATCACCACAAACCACATGACTAAAGCCGATATCCAATTTCATGTGTAAATGTCTTCAATTTGATATCTTTACCCCCAGACATGTTCCTTGAATTCTAGGTTGCTTATCTAGCTGTTTACTTGCTTTCTCCACTTGAATATCTAACAGACATTTCAAACTTAACATGTCCAAAAGGGAAATTGTCCTCTCTGGTCTTTCCTTCAACTGGTGGCAACTTCATCTTTTCAGTTCCTTACTCTAAAATCTTTGCAGTCCTTATTGTTAACTTTCTTTCCAAGCTTTATTCTGTGTAGTTTATGAGGAAATATTCCAGGCACTATATTCTCAAAATACCTCCAGATTCCAGCTTTCTTTTGGTACTACCTCTCTCAACCACCACAACAGTTTAAGCCTTATCTTAGTTTCTTTCATTGTAAGTGCTCTGTTCTACACCCCTCTGCCAGTTCCTTAACCATCTATTCTCAACACAGTGATTCTTTTAAACATGCATCTGACTCACTCCAATAGCTTTCTCTCATCCTGAGTAGTATAGTCAAAACCCTTGCACAGTATAGACAACAACACATTTTCTGTTACCTCCATTGTTATCCTGTCTCGTGTCAGTTCTTATTTGGTTGTATATATGTTGGCCTCCTTAAATATTGAGTAATGGCTGTATTTTCTTTGTCTGAAATGACGTTTCTCTGTATCTTCTCATGACTTGTTGCCTTTACCACCTTCAACTCTTTTCTCACAGGTCACACAGATGAGATTATACAGATTAAAATGCAAAGCTTTCTGTCATGGGCAGTTTTACATTGCTGTAATGAACTTCCAAACCAGATACAGTTTATGGGAGGAAGGGATTTATTTGAAGCTCATAGATCCAGAGGAAGTTCCATAATGGCCAAAGAATCTAGCCCCCTTTCATAGGTCCATGCAGAGAAAAATGCCACCACCCATCACAATTAAGTACTCTCCAGGAACCCCAGGCAGAGCTTAAGCACTCTGCGTATCTTAGGCCGGAAATCAAATCTGTCCCCTGTAACACCTTAGGGATAGACCCAGGATCTGCCCACAGTGACACCTCCTCCAGCCAGGTGCCTGCAAAACTAAGTTACAAGCTTTAATAAAATCCTAAATCTGTTGGGGACATCCATTCAAACTCTCACACTTCCCAAACTCATATTTTTCCTTCCCTTCCCTGCTTTATTTTTAGTCAATGATTATCCCTAATATTTAACTATTAGGTTACCTACTTTATTTAATCCTACTAAAAGAACTATTACAATATTGTTAATATTATTAGATTAGATTCTTTTAGTTAGTATTGTGACTTGGGTAGTCTTGTTATAGAATAGGTAGCTCAATAAATATCTCGTGAATAAAACCTGAGTCCTATGCTACGATTTAAACATAGATATAAAGTGTGTTTCCTAATAGAAATTATTTCAGCAAGTATTTAGTATCAAATTGAGAATTTGAATAGTGTGAATTTTTTGGAAATGAAATTATTAAGTTTATGCACAGGTGTTAACTCCAAATAGGGATAATTAACAAAAAATATAAAGAATCAAGTGACCTAGGTAACTCTTAATTAGATACTTCATCTAATTTATGTAACCTCTCAGGCTACAGCTCTTCCTGTAAAAATCATTGGCTTGAGATGTTTTCCATGATCTTTCTTCTTGATTTCTGAAAACCTGTATTACTAATTTTTGCTGTAAGTGCATTTTAGTTGTGTGGATGTACTTCTTCACTGAAGAAATTGAGTCCTAATTGTGTTCTTATCTATTTGCCTCCTTCAGGAGCTAAAAGTATTTATATTTTATTTTGATATTCAGCTTTATAGTAATTTGGAATAAAAATCAGGGAAACAAGATTGTTTGAATTTAGCAATTCTTTACAGAAAAATTACGTTATTTAGGAACTATCAAAAGATGAAAAATCAAACCACAAAATTGCTAAATGTTCAATAATTATAAAAATAATGTACAGTCAACATTTTTCTTTTCTTTTTCTTTTCCAGACGGTTTTAAAATCACTACACTTGCCAAAAAACAACAGCCTTTATGTCCTTACACCAGATTTGCCACCACCTTCATCATCTAGTCATGCTAGGTAGGTGTTTACTGGGAATCTGAAATGAAGTTTAATGGTGAAATGTCTTTAAGCTATGTATAAACATGAAAATTAAATACAAATTTATAGTTGCGTTAAATTAAACACAAATTTATGGAACTGTTAAATACATCATTTTTTCAAACTATTTAATCTGTATTTTTTGTTTGTTTTAATGGTCGACTCTTCTTCCAATGTAAATCATTAGCTAACCTTCTGTATATTAAAAATATCCTAGGGCTGGAGAGATGGCTTAGCGGTTAAGCACTTGCCTGTGAAGCCTAAGGACCCTGGTTCAAGGCTCGATTCCCCAGGACCCACGTTAGCCAGATGCACAAGGGGGCACATGCATCTAGAGTTCGTTTGCAGTGGCTGGAGGCCCCGGCGCACCCATTCTCTCTCTCTCTCTCTCTCTCTCTCTCTATCACTCGCAAATAAATAAATAAAAATAAACAAATTTTTGTTTTCCAAAACCCTAAAGAGTGGGGATATCATTTAGTGATACATGCTGTTTTCAAGATGATAAGATCAGTCATCAACACCAAAATGGGTGTGGGAATGTCATGTAGCTCTTCTTTGATTAAAAAGGGAAGAAGGCCTGGGGGGTGGGATAAACGGAAGAAAGCTGGGGGGGGGGGATAAGTAGAATCTAATCTCTCAGTGCTAAAGAAGGCATAACTTCAAGGAAAATATATTGTATTCTTTAAATAATGTTGGAAAAACACTTATAAGTTTTCATTAAGATTTTTCTCTCTGCTTAGAATAGAGGGCTTATTTATACTTCTCATAGAACACAGTATATATGATTTCAATATTTAATTGTACATTAAGTTTGTTATTGCTAAATGAAGCAAATGGATTATACTTTATATTAGCTGATTGTTCCAGTGAGAGAATAATTTTTTAGTGTTTTCATGTAGTGTCCTAAAAGTAGTTTTATACTTATTTTAGAGTTTCATTATCTTTTTAAATATATATTTTCATTAATTAATTTATTATTTATTTATTTTAAGAGAGAGAATGAGAATGGGCACACCAGGGCCTCTTGCCACTGGAAATGAACTCCAGATGCATGTGCCATTTTTTTTTTTTTTTTTTTTTTTGTTGTTGTTGTTGTTTTCTTTTTCAAGGCAGGGTCTTGCTCTAGCCCAGGCTGACCTGGAATTCACTATGGAGTCTCAGGGTGGCCTCGAACTCACGGCAATCCTCCTACCTCTGCCTCCCAAGTGCTGGAATTAAAGGCATGCACCACCACACCCGGCTTGCATGTGCCATTTTGTGCATCTGGCTTTATGTGGGTACTGGAGAATCAAACCTGGGTTCTTAGGCTTTCCAGGCAAGTGCCTTCACTGCTGAGCCTTCTCTTTGGCCCCACGTTTTATTATTTTTAGACACAACTGGTGATTTTATTATAGGGAGAACTATGTACTTAAACTGTAATATTAAGAAACTTTTCCCCATACACCTATCAAATATCTTATTTTTTAGGTAAATAGTAGAAATCACTGAACTGAAAAGTTAAATCTAACATAACTGTATTTGATCATCTGCTAATAGGTGTTACAGGTTTAGAATTAAAGATTTTATGTACTGATCATATTCTGTATTTAGATATTTACTGGGAAATCGAATTTGTGTAAAATTTCAAAATTCTGGTCTTGTGTTTGTAGTAATATTACTATAAAATTCAGATGTGATTAAGTTAGAAAAAGAATTATAGAAATGGTTCTATACCTAGTCAGGTTTAACATTACTGTACAGATCAATTAACAAAGTGTAGCAACAGCAAGGCTGCAGTACCTGATCTCAAACTATAGTACAGAGCTATAGTAACCAAATCAGCATAGTTCTGGCATAAAAGCAGATATACAGATCAGTAGAATAAGCAGAAGATCCAGAAGTGAGCTTAAGCAGCTATAGCCATCTGGTCCTAGACAAAAGTCCCAAAAAGATACATTAGAAAATTTCATTAGCATGTTGCTGGGCAAATAATGTACATGCAGAAGACTGAATAGATCCTTATTTCTCACCCTATACAATTCAAATGAATTGAAGACCTTAATGTAAGACTTGAAACAATGAAGCTACTAGAAGAATACATAGAGGGCATACTTAAAGATTTGGGCATAGGCAATAATGTTTTGATTATGATTTCAACATCTCTGGAAATAAAAGCAAGAATTGACAGAATTGCATGGAATTAAAAAGCTTATACACAATAAAAGAAACAACACAGTAAGGAAATAGCCTACAGAATGGAAGATCTGCTAAATATTCATACAATTGGGAATTAGTATCTTATATATAAAGAACTCAAACAATAAAAAAGTAAAATATCGAGTTAACAAATGGGCAGTGGAAATGAACATAGTTTTCAGTTGAAGTACAAATTAATATTAAATATGTGAAAAAAATATTCACCTCCTTAGCAATGCCGGAATGTACATTAAACTCCATTCAGATTCCCTTTCATCCTAGTTAGAATAGCTATCATGAAGAAAACAGACAACATGTTTATGAAGGAACCTTTTTATACTGCTAATGGTTACCCAGACTTATTAGAAGTCACTATGGAAATCAGTATGGAGGTGCCTTAAAAAATTAAAATTAGAGCTCCTATATGATCCAGCCACACTACTGGGTATATACTGCAAAGAATCAGAGACAGCTTACTTTTAACTAGACTTCTACATCCACATTTATGCTAGCTAATATTATTCCCAATACTCCAGTTATGAAATCAGTCTAAATATCCATCAACATATCAATGAACTGAAAGAAGTATATACAAAAGGGTTTTACTCATCACAAAGAAGAATAAGATTTTTTGTCATTTGCAAGAAAATGGATAGAACTGGAGATCATTATGCTAAGTGAAGTAAGCCAGTGTCCCAAAGGCAGTTATTTGCATGTTTTCTCTCATAAGTGAAAGCTGGAGGGAGCATGAAAAGAAGAGACTACTAGGGATAGTGAGGGGACTGAGATAAAAAAAGGAGGAATGATATGAAAGAAAGAACAATGTGATCAAAGCACATTATATGTATGCATTAAATGACATAATGAAACCTTTTTGTACAATTAATATGCTAACTTAAAAATGTCCCAATAACAGTTAAACAGAAACATATAGAAGGTGCAATCACTCTCATTCATATGTAATTCATATAATTAATAGCAGATAGGAAAATCATTGGTTATAATCTAGTGCTTGCCAGTAGCATGATTAAATGGATTTTTTAAATGCCTTCGTAGATGAAAGGAAACATTCTTCTTTGCCACATGGCTGTTTGATTATCAGTCATTCAGTTCTAAGCAGGCAGGATCCTACAGTTCTGCTAAATGCAGTGCTTACTGTAGAATGAAAACTTAAGCACTGAAGTCCACCCCCCCCCCGCCCTGCTTTATGGATTTTTACCAATTTATGATGCTGTTTCTTGAGTTTGAACAATAAGAGAAATATAATAAAAATAAAAATTGAAAGAAAAACAAAAGATGTGGCACAAAGAGGAGTATTTGGAGAGTCTTGCTATTGTAAAAGTCATTAGCATACATTTTCTTAACCAACTAAGGAGTCAAGATTTATATTTCATAGATAATTATATATCTTTCTACAAAATTAGAATGTACTTACACTACATTATAATTCATATGATGAAACATATAAATGTTCTTGAATTTTTTACTGACAAATCATTTTTCTTAAGCTTTGGTTAGAAGTATAAATAACAGAGAACTTTACCTCCAACTATATCATATTAAAATCATACTTATCTTGATTTTACTGCCACTAGAGGGTGCCTAGTAATTGAGTCATTGTATTTACAATTTCTGGGTACAAAAGAAGTATAGCAGCACTAACATACAGACATTTATAATTGAGTTCAGAATGATTTTATTATAAGCCATGCTTGTCAGAAATAAGAATTTCAAGTTGAGAATTTAAGAATGAGCTCATTAATCATAATCTTTATAACAGTTAAAAAGCATTTAAAAGCCTTTAAAAACAAATCAGGTTTCATTAATGAATTGAAAGAGTGAAGCAAGTACCCTTGTGGTATATAACTGCAAATTAAGTTAAAATTCATAGTAAAATTTGGAGAAAAATTTACTTAAACATGTTTTATATTATTGTAGGAAAGAGTCAGTTCATGAATGATATTTTTAATGACCTACTAAAGACAAACTATCCTCAAAGTGGTGGTAACATCATTGATGCTAACATTAATGATACTAAGCCCTTTAAAATTGATTTTTTTACAGAAAAAATCCTTAGGTATCACTCATTGCTGGTTTTACTTAGAAAACACAGATAGTTATAAATTCTAAAAACTCAAACAGCCTGGCATGGTAGCAACATACCTGTAATTTAGCACTTGGGAGGTGACAGCAGGAAGACCAAGAGTTCAAGGCTGCATATAGGAAAATAACAGGCTTAAAGGATCTGCATGCTTCTCCTGCTCCTCATCTTCACAGAAGGCTACTGGCTGCCAGTAAGGAAAAAACACACATACACAGATTACTTCATCCAGTCTCCTTTGTTTTGCTTTTGTGTCCTGTTCTCAGCAATTCTATTATTTTACCTTCTTCCATACATCTACTTTCAACCCTTCAGTTTCTAACTTATTAAGTTCTTTCTGCAAACTTAGAAGTCTCAGCTGTTTATGAAGCTTTTTGTTTGGGTCTTGGATATAATTTGAAGTTATTATCTAGAACTAAGTTAATCACCTTCCTGAGAAAACTATACTACTGCCTTTATACAGATATTTGTCTCAAATGAGCAGTGTAAAATGCCAGGGATGCCAAAGGAGTTTGCCAAATTTTATATAAAATTTTCAGGTTCTATAAGCTTCTTCTACATTTTATAGTTAGAAGATAACAAAATGACTTAATGAGATTTAAATTTACATTCCTTATCTCTCAATATTTAGCCCGTATAACCCTATACATAAATCGTGAATTGTCATGTAAAATTATCATGGTCTAGCTTACAATGTTATGCACTGTTATTTCATCTACTGTATGGCCTACTTGTGTTGTTTTTCCACTAGTGATTATATTGTGGTTATTATGCTAGCATGGCAGTGTTTTCACATTGCTTTTTGTTTAGTGGAAGTTTGGGGCTTGGAGGTTTTTAAGTGCTTTGCATTAAATGTCTTACTTTGTACTGATGAAATTGCTTTTTCTTTTGTCTTGTGAATTTTTTTGTTTGTTTTGTTTTGTTTTTAGAGATAGGGTCGCATTCTAGTCCAGACTGACCTGGAATTCACTATGTAGTCTCAGGTTGGCCTCGAACTAATAGAGATCCTCCTACCTCTGCCTCCTGAGTGCTGGTTTTAAAGGTGTGTGCCACCATGCCTGGCTTGTGAATTTTTTTGAACTGAAATTGATTTTTGTGTGTGTGAGTAGTACTATTATGCCTACCTTAGTGTTTTACTTGTACTGTATCACATTCCATACCCTCATTTAATTAATTAATTCATTAATTTATTTATTTTTGTTTTTTTGAGGTAGGGTCTCACTCTAGCTCAGGCTGACCTGGAATTCACTATGTAGTCTCAGGGTGGCCTCGAACTCACGGCGATCCTCCTTCCTCTGCCTCCCGAGTGCTGGGATTAAAGGCGTGCGCCACCATGCCTGACTCTCATTTAATTCTTTTTTGTTTTTTGAACAGTTTTTTAAAATCTTTTGTTTATTTTTATTTATTTATTTGAGAGTGACAGAGAGAGAAAGAGAAAGAGGCAGATAGAGAGACAGAGAGAATGGGCACACGAGGGCTTCCAGCCACTGCAAACGAACTCCAGACGCGTGCGCCCCCTTGTGCATCTGGCTAATGTGGGTCCTGGGGAATCGAGCCTTGAACCGGGTCCTTAGGCTTCACAGGCAAGTGCTTAACCGCTAAGCCATCTCTCCAGCCCTCATTTAATTCTTTAAGAGGGTCGGACATATAGGTAATTGACTTTGTTAAGATCATTCTTTTAATTAATTATTTATTTATTTGAGAGACAGGCAGAGAGGGAGAGAGAGAGAGAGAGAGAGAGAGAATGGGCATTCTAGTGCCTCCAGCCACTGTGAAGGAACTCCAGACACACACACCACCTGTACATCTGGCTTACATAGGTACTGGGGAATTCAATTTGAGACTTGAAGCTTCACAGACATGTGCCTTAACCTCTAAACCATCTCTCTAGCCCCAAGGTCATTTAAAAAAAATGTTTGTTTATTTATGAGAGAGACAGAGAGAATGGGTGTGCCAGGGCCTCCAGCCACTGCAAACAAACTCTAGATGCATTTCCACTTTGTGCATCTGACTCAAGTGGGTAATGGGGAATCAGATCTGGGTTGTTAGGCTTCTCAGGCAAGCAAGTGCCTTAGCCACTAAACCATAGGCCATCTCTCCAACCTGGTTCTTGTTTTCTTTTTGTTGTTGTTTAGAGTGTTGAATATTTGAACTGGTTATAATTGAATTTTAAGGGATAAGTAAGAAATGACATAGGCTAACATTTTTAGAAAACTTGATTGTGAACGGAATAGGTTTAAAGGGATGAGCATTATTTGAAGCATAAAAGAAAGAGGAATAGGGTGGAGAGAGGGAGGGTGAAAGAAAGTGATAGAAAGAGAGAGAAAGGGAAGAAAGAGAAAGGTAGAACAAGCATCTGGAGTTCAATTTCAGTGGCTGAGGCCCTGGTGTGCCAGTTCTCTCTCCCCCTCCTTCAACTTTCTGTCTGTCTCTCTCTAAAAAGAAAGGAAAAAAGGAAAAAACAACAACAACAAAAAACAAAAACAACAAAAAACAAAAGGAAAGTCAAGCCTGGTGTGGTGGTGCATACCTTTAATCCCAGCACTAAGGAGGCAGAGGTAAGAGGATCACTGTGAGTTTGAGGCCACCCTGAGACTGCATAGTGAATTCCATGTCAGCTTGGGCTAGATTGAAACCCTACTTCAGAAAACCAAAAAATAAAATAATAATAATAATTACTTTGTAAAAAGAGAAGACAAAGGGGTGGAAACAATGTCCTACCTAAGTACTCCAGGCTAATTTTAACTACGTGTGATATAACATTGTTAATATCACACAATTCAATTTAAAGCAAAAGCATTGATGGATATCTTTCTAAGAAGATTGTGAACTTGTTTATGTGCTAGCAACTGTGACAGAAATACAAGAAGCAATAGGCCAATCATAATTGTACAACAGATCTTCTAGAATTAAGCAATCTTTGTAGGTTATATATTTGAATAACATGAACGCATACAGAATACTTAGCAAAGTTGGCAATATAAAGCCAGTTTTAAATAATCACTGTGAAATTGACCCCATTCCCAGACCATATGCAGTAAAATTAAAAGCAAATTAATAATAATAAGAGATAACTCCTTTATCCACCCTACATTTGGATACTATAATTAAAATAATTTACCTCAAAACAAATTTGGAATAAAAGTAACGTCATAAGAGCAACCACTGGATATTTATACATGATTATAAATAATGCTAGGTACTTAAAACTGTGAATATAGAAAGCAATGGTAGAGGGAAATTAAGTCTTAAACTTACCATTTAAGTAAGAAAAATAGAAAACTGTTGAATTGTATGTTCAACTTCAGAAATGATAGAAAAAAAACAAGAAGAGTAATATGAAGAAGCTAGAAATAGCAAGGTGTGGTGGTGCACACCTTTAATCTCAGCACTCAGAGGCAGAGGTCAGAAGAGTGCCATGAATTTGAGGCCAGCCTAAGACTACAGAAGGAATTCTAGGTCACCCTGTGCTAGCGTGAGACTCTGCCTCAAAAAAGGAAAAAAAATAGGAAGTTAGAAAGGACTAAAGAGCAGAAATTGATGATGGAGGCAATCTCAAGACTAGGAACTATTTGCTTGAAAAGTTAGGCCAATAGAAAGTTAGTGTATGTAGACATAATTTCATAGGATATGAACAAGGACTTAACCAATTCAGAAGAGAGTTTTACATTAATAACTATTTAATAATATTAAGCAAACATTAAATAACATACATGTTTATACCAACACAATCTGAAATTTCCATGAATAGGGAGGTCTATGTAATTATAGAGCACTCAAGTGAGTACAAGTAGAAATAGAAAACCTAAAAAAATTGGAGAAACTAAATTAGTAATCCAAAATTCACATAGCACGCTTTCTTTTGTCCCCCAGAGGATTTCCAGAAAGAAATTTTATCAAATGTTTGTGGGCAGATTATCCTCATTTTATATGAATGATTCCCAGAGGAGTTATCTATCTTGTGTTAAAGTGTTCATATGATTTTGCTACCTAGTGCAGAAAAAAATTCTAGAAAGAAAAATGAACAAAGTTTAGTTAAGACTACAATGATAAAAATGAATCGGTAAACTATTGTTTTCTATTTACCTTGGTTCCTCTTCCACTACCTTCTCCTCTTCTACTACCTTCAAATAGCATATCTCCCTACTTTCAAATGGTGTTATTAAAATGTATGCCAATGATGTTTTCTAAGAGAACACAACTTGATTATATCTCTTCCTTCCTTTAAAATTCCTTTTCTAGTTTTCTATTACACTTAGAATAAAACCCAAGTTACTTAGTATGGCCTACAGGGCCTCTGTAATCTTACCCCTAACTCTCTCTAACCTCATCTTTTATCTCTGTCCTTCTATCTTATAATTTACCAGCTGTAATGGTCTCTTTTCCTTTGGATATTCTTTAAAAAATTCCTTTATGTATTTATTTACTGGAGAGGGGGGAGAGAGATAGAGAGAAGGAAGGGTCACACCAGAGTCTCTAGCCATTGCAAACGAACTCCAGACGCATACACCACCGTGTGCATCTGGCTTACATGGGTTCTTAGGAATCAAACCTGGGTCCTCAGGCGTTGCATGCCAGGATCTTAACTGCTAAGCCATCTCTCCACCCCCCCCCACCCCCCCATATTCTTTAGGGCATTTATATTTTCTATCAGCAGTAATCTTCAACCCAGGTATCAACTTGGCTCATTCCTTCACTTTATTTAGACATCTGTTTATTTCAGACATTATCAGAGGCTTCTCCTCGGACCTCTTGTCATCATGCTGTCACCATTTATCTTTATTTACTATAAGACATATTAATAATAGTAACATATTCATACTTAATGTATACCTCTCACATCACAATATAAAGCTACAAAAATTAGAGGAGTTTATTGTTGTACCCTAAGGTCATGAGTAAATATGGTTGAAGGTTTCACATGGGCTTGGTATTGCTGATAATCTTTGTTAGGAAAGGACAGAGTGGATGTCTTATTAGTGAAAGCTATTCTTTTCAACTTGGTTTGGTCACAGTCTAATAAATAATAAAAATATAAGCCGGGCATGGTGGCACACGCCTTTAATCCCAGCTCTCGGGAGGCAGAGATAGAAGGATTGCCATGAGTACAAGGCTGCAGTGAAATTACATAGTGAATTCCAGGTCAGCCTGAGCTAGAGTGAGACCCTACCTTGAAAAACAAACAACCTTCCCAAAAAATGTTTATTTTGATTACTCATTTTTATTGCAAAATGGCAAGAATTTGATAGGTCTTGTTTGTTGTGACTTTTTACTTTTTTGTACTTGTCTTATGGCTCCAGGTAATACCTCTGCAAGATTTATTTATTTATTTATTTTTGGTATTGATTGGGAATGGAACCCAGGATCTTATGCATGCCCTATCATTAAGTTACATTGCCAGTCCTTAGTTAATATTTTAATAGCTTTATATGAGGATGTTGCTGAACTCTAATTGTGCAATTACATGACTTCTTGTGTAGCTTGATTGTGAAGTTGCTTTTTTTGTTTGTTTGTTTTTAAAGAGATCAAGAACAAGAGAGAGAGAGAGAGACAGTGGAGAGAGAGGGAGGATTTTCTCACCAGGACCTCAGTCACTGCAGTTGAAGTCCAGACACTTCCACCACCTAGAGGGCATGTGCAATCATGTGCTTGCCTCATCTTTGTGTATCTGGCTAACATGGGATCTAGAGAGTAGAACATGGGTCCTTAGGCTTCGCAGGCAAGCACCTTAACCACTAAGCCATCTCTCCAGCCCTTGAAGTTGCATTTAATTCTGATTCTGACTTAGGTGTTAGTTTTTTAAAGCTGTAATAAATTCAGTGTTGCAATTGGAGCTACTGTGACATTTGAGTAAATGACTGGTGCTAAAATATATGACATCCCTCCTCCTAGAAAACCAGTTATGGATAAAATAACAGTAGCTATAAATTAAGTAAGAGTAGTTTTATTTTTCAGTGGTTGTTTTTGAAAGAGTTGAGTAGTAAGTCAAAATTCTGAATTTTAGACCAACTATGCTACAGAATCTCTATAAGACTTTGGGAAGGTCACTCTTCTCCACTGGGCCTTGGATTCTACTTGAAAATAAAGAGGCCCTTCTAGAGTTTTAGACTCAAGATGTCTCTCACAATTTCTTCCTTATAAGGTTCTTAGAAGTGGATTGTTCACATACAAATCAATAGTGAAATTGAAAAACAAAACTGCTAGGAAAGTACTCAGTGGAGTATGAGTCCAAATGAGTTCTTAGACCACTTACCCCAGATCTAAATTTTAGGATCCAAATTTTAGGCCTGATGGATTGATGTAATAGTCCTGACTCACCAGTTTAGTTGGAATTGTAATGATAGAAATCTCATGACAAACTTTGCATTGGTGTACCTGTCACATCAGGAAAAATGGAAGTGAGATTAGTAAACTAGGACATTGATTGAAAGAGGATGCTGTTACCCTTGTCTCTGTCTTCTGTGACACCTAACTTAGTACTCTGTGACCCTGTGAATAATACTAATTAATTGTTTTCTTCCTCTGCGAGAAACATCTAGACTAGGACAGGAAGAGGGAAATATAATACAAATGTTTTCATGAACAAGTCTTCTCTCTTTGGAGAATGAACAGAAATTTTGTCCTCTGTATAAAAGAGGTAGAAACCCAAGAAGAGCCAAAGAAATATTCTCATGATCCTTAAGGTATCTTTGAATTATACATTTGATATTTATCTACTTTGCTTAATTATTAAATTTGGGAAAGTAAGAGAAAAACTGAGATGGATTTTTCCTTTTCTGCCTGTGCATCCAAGCACCACTGTCGTATCCACTTGTCTTCATAGCTCTGGTTTTGGCAAAGTGATGTTATTGCAGTTTCCTTCTCATTACGGGGACAAACACCCCATCAGAAGCAGCTTATAGGAGGAAAGGATTTATTTCGGGCTTATTGATTCCAGGGAAAGCTTCATCATGGCAGAAGAAGCTGGCTCATTAATCATACATTCATAGCAGAAAGACAATAGCCAGTTCCAGCCAGCACAAGCTGGCCCTGAACACATACCTTAGGGCTGAATTCAAAGTCCACCCCCAGTGACATGCCTCTTTTAGCAGGGCTCTGCCTACTAGAGACTTCAGTAGGAAGCTTAATTTTAATGTAAAATACCTAAGGCTTTGAGGGACATTTACATTCAAACCACCACAGATGCCAACCTCTTAAAATAATGCCCTTTATTTTTTTTTCATCCTGTATTAAGGCCATTGTAGCCATTTTCATCTCCCCATTATTCCAACTATGAAAGAACAAAGAGGGTTGTGGAACTGTTGTGGGATTTGACTATTAGAGGGATATACTCAGGCTGCTTTAGGTAGTTCTCTTCCTACTTGTGTCTCTTCAGTATCTCACATTCTACACACAAATGAGACTTGAACCTCCCCCCCCCCCCGCCCCCCAGTATTTGACTGCTTTATCTCCAGTGCTAACTTGGCATATAAAGGAAGGACCTGATGTCATTTTTGGAAGAAGCTAAATTAGCCGTCTTGCTTAGTCCCATTTTATTCTGGATGGTACAGGAACAGGAATATAGTCCAGTGAGGCCTCTGTGTCTTCACTCAAACTGATTAGGATGATAACCTGCCACTTACAACTTTGGAAAAAGGCAGATATGATTCAGTAAGATAACATATATGAGAATTGGGCTTGGCACATTGCAGTACTCAGTTTTTACACTTTTCTAGTTCACAGAGCTAGTTAATAGATGAGCTAAGACTTGGCTTTCTAGGGTGGTTAACTCCATATCACTTCATCATAATAATGCCTTTGAGCATCCTGGAAATGAATTTTTGACTTTAAGTAGTAGAGGTGTCTGTTGGTTATTAGTAGAAGCTAAGAAGTCCTTTAAATGGATGAGTTAAAGTGACCATGTTCATAATAAATGTGCAGTAAATCCTTTAAATGAATGACTGTGTTCAGTGGCCTTTGGGGGATCCCTTTGAACAAGTACTATTTTTCCCCAGGCTGTAAAAAAGGAGGTTTTAAATTATTTAATAATCTCCAAATAATTCAGATATTAAAAGTTTTATTTGAATTTTTTTTTTTTTTTTTTTTTTTAGTTTTTCAAGGTAGGGTCTCACTGTGGGCCCAGGCTGACCTGGAATTCACTATGGAGTCTCAGGGTGGCCTCGAACTCATGGCAGTCCTACTTCTGCCATCTGAGTGCTGGGATTAAAGGCATGCACCACCACACCCGGCTTCATTTGAATTTTTTCTGTAAGTGTATCTTCCTCATAACAGTGAGGTTCTCCAGCAGTGTGGCAGAAAACTGCATATAAAAGTAACTATATATGGCAGGTAAATACTTTGAATGAATCTTTTCTTTCAAGATACTTAGCCGGGCGTGGTGGCGCACGCCTTTAATCCCAGCACTTGGGAGGCAGAGGTAGGAGGATCACCGTGAGCTCGAGGCCACCCTGAGACTACATAGTGAATTCCAGGTCAGCCTGAACTAAAGTGAGACCCTACCTTGTAAAACCAAAAAAAAAAAAAAAAAAAAAAGATACTTAAAAATCAACCTTATTTTTTGCTTTCACAAAAGACATTTATTTACAGTCAGAATAATGCATGATTTAATATGATTCCTACAATAACTTGTCATTTTTCAAGAAAACATTTGGTATAATCAGTATTTCAAATGTGACTGTTATTCAACTTAAATTTAATTCTAGTAGCATTATTATTAGACTTTGTAAAAACTAAAGTATTTAGTAAATTTAAAGTATTAGTAAATGTTTCTTAATAAGGAGCCCCTTCAAGGTGGCTCATTTTAAGAAGATGACATTTACCTAAAGTTATGCTGGATGAATAAAGAAACTTGTCCCCAATTAAAGCATCAGTGGAAATCACACACATCTAATTGGAGTGATGTACCAAGTCCTTTTCTTTCTACAGTTTACTGCCTATTGCTAGCTCAATGACTACTGAGATTTGCTTGTTAGCATCACACTTTGAAAAGGAACTGCAGGTATTCTCCACAACTGAGTAACTGATTTAATGGACAGTCAGAAACTATGTCACTAATTCATAAAACAAAAGTCAATATACTGCAAATAAAACTTTTTCTTTATATTTTTCCTAGATGGATTGAATTATATTTAGACCATTTTGCTATTCACTACTTGGTGGGTCGCACTGTATCACTACCACCAGTAATTTACTATAATTTGATTAGTTTTGTATACTTTCAATTCAGTATATCATATGTTGATAAGATTGTATATATAAGGTCACCTGAACTTTGAAATTATTATGAATGTTGTTATGAAGAATTGTATGAAATGAAATGTTTGTTTTTCTAGACATATGTAATTGCCAGCAAAGAAAGCAATTACAAAGTATCTGCAGACCAAGAGGCCAACCTTTGTTAAACATGGTTTTAAGATTGTTACAGAACTTGTGGTGATGATAACATGGTGTCTTGGAGGATGTTAACAACTGTAGCAGAGTGTTAATTAAGAATGATGTAATCTGCAGCTCAGAATTATTAGTATTATGTTAGTTTAGCTGGACAGAAGCAAAAAATGTAGTTTCAGTTATAATAGCTTAAGTCATATTTAGAGTGGAAAGATTAACATTTTATTTTTATGCTGTTCCTGAGACAATTTAAGAATCCTGAATGAAATACAATCATAGGTAAACATCAAGGCCTTAGCTCATTTACATATGTGCCAGATTTTCAAAACGATTGCTATTTGAACCTAATCTGTCATTGCTGGCTGCATTAGCTACAACAAACATTACATTTACATATTGATTTCTTATTTTGTTTTAGTGTAAATAATCCATAATTATAGTAAATTTGGTCTTTTGTTGACAAGAGCTCATATGACTAATTTTAGAATGGAAATTTAAATTGCCATGTGGCTTGCTTCTTAATTTACAATCTGATTTATCTAAAAGGATAAATGGTCGTTGTAGATCACTGAATATTCAAGAGACAAAAAATTTAGTTCCTTTTGGAAAGATACAGATTATAAAGTGTCAATGAAAAAATATAATAGCATATTCTAGGATGATATATACTTTTATAATAGAAATCCACAACAAATTGAAACAAATTACTATTTTTGCTTTAAGATCAGGCTGTATCTTAAAAATAAAGTCCAGTATAAAGGAATGTATTCTATTATATTTTATATTGATATTTTTGTTTATAATATCCAGCCCAAGAAAAGAAATAGAATATACACACAGCAGGAATGAAACAATATTTTCATTATCTCTATTAGTGTTGATACTTTATTTGATATATACAACTGACTTAATACATACAGTTTCACTATTTACAATGCACAGAAGTCATTGGGTGTAAAGTATTTTAAACAGTTCCCATTACACTGATTAAAAGTGTGTTGTGTTTTTGAAGCTAAAAATGGAAACAATTAATTGGGAAAACATTGACTATCAGATTAATTAAAGCATTTGTTTAAATGTTTAAGGAAATGCAACTTATATAATCATAAATTTGTACTTCTTAGATGTCTCTTAGGTATATATTAGTTTTGACAGATCATATTTGTTTTTGACTGTGAGTTTTCATGAGCATGCTTTTAATTTTGATGTGTACATATCAATATCAAATGGCCAGTTCAGAAGCCTCTGCTAAACTGAAGGCAGCTTTTTACTTGAGTATCACTAATACAGATTCCCTATGTGGACTTGTATCAGTTTGGCCCAGTGCTGAAAATTACTATATATGTTCAAATACTTTTATCAGTAGTCTTTTCAAGTTATGCAAAAACATTTAGCAATGAACTTTTCAAATTATGCCGATCACCATGACAAATTTCTTACAACCTATTCCAAACTACCTCCAAAAGGAAGAAAAGGAAACAGTGCTTACTACATGGTATCACATGTAATAGTATGTTTGTCTATCTGTCCATCAATAAATCAGTAAAGGGAAAATATGATCTTACTAGTTTCATTTCCCTGGTACCCAGAAGGGAAATCATGAGTGTAATTTTTGTGCTTAGACTCGAGTAATAGCCATTGTGTGTCTGTGTGTAACATGAAATAAGTAATCCATCACTTTCCTTCCTCCCTTCCTCCCTTCCTCCCTTCCTTCCTTCCTTCCTTCCGTCCTTCCGTTTTGGTTTTTTGAGGTAGGGTCTCACTCTGGCTCAGGCTGACCTGGAATTAACTATGTAATCTCAAGGTGGCCTTGATCTCACAGCGATCCTCCTACCTCTGCCCTCTGCCTCCCAAGTGCTGGGATTAAAGGCATGTGCCACCATGCCCGGCTTTCCATCACTTTTCTTTAAATATAAGATGGAAGTTTTTGTAATAATTACTTGAAGTTGATAATACATTCATTTTTAAACTGTTGAATGTTTATTTTTTATTTATTTATGGCATTTCAAATACAATTTTTGTTGATTCCTGTCTTTTCTCCTTCCTTCCTATCCCCCAATTCCTTCCTCCTTGTATTTCTTCCTCCTGTTTATGTCTCACAAATATGCCCTTGCCTGTCCCTCCCCTCTCTTCTAGTTCTTATCCTTTTTTATTTTTTTTAAGATAATTATCAGCAAAGAGAGATACAGGGAGGAGAGGAAACAGAAAGAGAGTTAGAGGAAGAATTGTTTAGGTTTATTCCTAGGTATTTAAATTTGTTTTGGTAACTATTGTAAATGGATTGTTTTCCTTGATTTTTTTTCTTTATGAGTTCATTAATTGGTGTATGTGAAAGCTACTGGTTTTAGTTTATTGATTTTGCATTCTGCAACTTTACCGAAGGTATTTATCTACACTAGGAGTGTTTTTTTTTTTTTTTAAGTTTTGTTTAGGGATTAGGATGATGCTAGCTTTGTTAAATGAATTTGGAAGTTTTTCTTTCCCTTTGTGTATTTTGGAAAACTTTGAAAAAAAGAGTTGGTATTTAGGTAGTTCTTGAATGTTTGATAGAATTCCACCATGAATCAATCTGGGCTTTTACTTGTATGGAAGATTTTTTTTTTTTACATTTTTAAAAACTTTTTTATAGAGTGTAATCTTATCTCCCCTGGTCTCACTTTCCATGAGGGCTCTCTCAGTGTAGTTATTGGTGTTCACTGTGGGTGATTAAGGTTTCAATCAGTATGGGGAGGGGCTGTGCCTCAGGACATTTCTGCCACCTTGTGGCTCTTAGAATTATCCCTCCCCCTCTTCTGCAGTGGTCTCTGAGCTTTGGCAGGTCTGTTAGCAGACTGGTTTAGTGTTGAGTTTACTGTAGTCTCTGAGTTTCTGATTTGATTTTTTTTTAATTTTTAATTTTACTTTTTCATTTTTGGTGTTTCAAGCTTGGGTTTTGCTGTAGTCCAGGCTGACCTGTAATTCATTGTGTGGTCTCAGGGTGTCTTCAAACTCATGGTGATCCTCCTACCTCTGCCTCTAAATGCTAGGATTAAAGGCCTGCATCACTATGCCTGGCTGATTCAATGTACTTTGAGTGACCACTGTGTCTTTTGCCATTCCCTTGGAGCTGGTTTTCAGGCTATCAGTGGGAGTAGTGCTTGTGTTGCTGTTTCTTCTGCAGTTTCTCATGGGCCCTGGCAGATGTGGTAGAAGAGGCATATCTTATGGTAGGCAGCCAGCTATATTTTCTTGTCGTATTATTGGATCTTGCATCTCCTGAAATTTCTCTGCCATTTGTAAAATAAAATAGATACTCCAATCAAAAGTAAGAATAGTTTGGATTAAAGGGGATATGCATAGTTATTTGAGGGAGTTTTTGGTGTGTAAGCCCACTTATCTTATTTAGGGAGCAGTGGGTGCTTCTCACTAGTCTATGAGTTGCCTGGCCATGGAATTCTTATCTTGTTTCCAGTACCAGATAAGACTTCTGTCCCGCTGAATAGGCCTCATGTAAGTGAATTTAAAAAATGAACATTAGAAAAAAAAGAAAGAAAAAGAAAAACTGCCAGGGGATTAGCTATATGTATATATGGGCAAATGTACTTTTGTCCTTCCCTAGGGGTAGAGTTTGTAATAGTGGCAGTGCAAATTAACTAGTTGGAGATTCTGTGTGCTTGTGTTTCAGGAAAGAGCAGTTTCTGTGATAAAGTTACCTGGGTTTGGTGGTGTACCCCCACTAACTCTTCCCTTTGAAGGCTGGGGTAAAGGAAGTCTTTGTTGAGTTCAAGACAGTCCTGGGCAACAGACTGACTCCCAGGACAGCCCTGGTGAGACCATACTTCAGAAAAGAGGGAAAAGAAAAAGAAAGAGAGAGAGAGAGAGATAAAACCTATCCAAAATCAAAACAAAATAAAACTTGCTTTCTTTTTGTCTAATTAGTCTCAGGCCTGGGCTTCCCTGTCCCCAAAGTCAAATTAATTGTGGGCAGGAGGAATGCAGAAGTCTTCCTCACTGAAGGATCCCATTGTGCTAGCTTGAGAGGCTTGGTTCCTCTATAACTGCTGGGGGAAGGAGGCCAGCTGCAGACTCTTTTGCTCTGCTCTCCATGGGAATGTTTACTGGTGCTAACTGGAAAAAGCACTGGGACCCCAGGCATAAACTTCTGGCTGGACGAGGAATTGGCCTTGGTATTTTATATGTGTGCTTATAAAGTCTGCTGATGTTGAAGCTTGGGGACAAATCACTCTGTTGATCCTGAAGGGCTAGTGCGAGAGCCACCCACCCCCATTAGTGCCCAAGGTTTATGTTGGCTCACGCAGGACAGGATAAGATGTTCTTAAGGCCTGATATGTAAGTAGCACTTTGGAAAAACAGCTATTACTGTTCATGACTAAATGAATCAGGCTAGATTAGAATACTGCCCTCCGTTGAGAAATCATAGGAAGTAGGATCATGAGTGTGTTATACCAACCTCAAAGCCAGTTTTGGTGGCATGCACACTCGAGAGGCAGAAGTAGGAGGATTGCTATAGTTTGAGGCTAGATTTTGTATGAAAAAGAATTCTATCAATCTGGATAATATTAGGTGTGATATACAAATATGTTCCATGAAGAAAAAACTCTTATTCTATATGGACTCCTAAAACACAAAAGCATTTTATAGGGCTGGGGAGAAAAGTCAGCAGTTAAGAGCATTTGCTATGAAAGAATGAGGGTCTGTGACTGCCTGAATTTGATTGACAGCTGGGTGTGGCCACACATTTCTGTAATGCTTGATATGTGGGGCAGGAGAGACCACTGACTGAATACAGCATCACCACCAACAACAAAAAAAGCAGTGTAAAATGATAGGTCTGATTGAAGTAAAGACTCCATTTCAAAGATACAGAATGAATGAAAAGAGGACACTCAAATTTCTCCTCTAGCCTCCATTTGTATATGCACAACGAGCATGCATATACACATGTGTGCATATACTGTGGATACACACGTGAACAACAAAACAAAGATAAAAGCACTTTAGATCATCTTGTTGATATTTTATTGTCATCTAAGACTTTAAAGTACGGGCATCTCTGAGATCTTTTATTTTTAATGTCATGGTAGGTAATCTCATAATTTACATGCAATGAAATTTTTAATAGTGTTTTTAAAAATTTAATACTCATAATTATATGATAGAAAAATTACCCTTTTTCTAAAGAAGAAAATCTGAGTATTTATAGAGAAGTGCCTGAAATAGGGCCTGGGATATGATTGGCACTTAATAATACTGTTGAAATGATTGACCTGTCAAGGTAAAACAAGAAACTCTAATGGAGCAAGAATTCAAATCTGACTTCTTAAATCTTGAGTAGTTTAAAGTCCCATGCCTGTCATTTATGTGTGCGTGCATGGATGCATACTATCTCACAGTTATCCCGAAATCAATGAATTAGACTAGATTGATGTTCTTCTAAAGTGGTCTGGCAGTTGATGCTAGTCTTGTCAAACCTGGCTGCCAGTCAAAATCAAGAAACATAGCTATGGAATTGCATAAAAACAAGCACTAAAAATATCAAACATATGCATAGATTCATGTGTGAAGATTAAAGAGGATTAATAGTGTCAAGATGTTTTAAATTCTGAGCTCCTTAACAATTGAGGACTTCCATAATATAAGGCATGTTGAAGTTTTGTTTTGGCTTAAGGTTTCAGAAATTTCATTTCATAATCACTGGAACCTGTTACCTTTGGGCCTGTGGCAAGTCAATATATCATAGTAAGGAGAATATGGCAGAGGATACTGCTCACCTTGTGGGCAGAAGCAAAGAGAAAGGAGAAGGGGCTAGAATCCCATTTCCCCATTCAAGGGCAGTCCCTCCACATGACCTGTTTTGTCTTAGTAGACTCCTAAAGTTTCTACCACTTAACAATAGCATCATTAGCTGCGGACCAAGCCTTGTCTCAGACTTGGCTTTTGAGAGAACCCAAACTTGAGGTCCTTGTCTGTAGCCTACCCTGACTGTGTTTGTGGAAGGGATACCCTCTGACAGTCCGTTGGGCTCTTATACCATTGGCTGCAACTCTTTTGAGAGGTAGTATCTCTTCTCAGTGTAAAGAAAGAGGTTCAAGATTGAACTATAGAAGCCATAATGTCTCCCACCGTTTCTCTTGACTCTGGGTCTATGTGTAAAGGGCCGTATGCAGAAGAGGGCCAGTGATTTTCATTATTTCCCTAAGCTCTTAAGTGTTGACATTTGATTCAGGACACTGGGCCTAGAAGCATCTGTCCTGGCCCAGAACCCTGGCCAGGTGTCAGGGAGCAGAACTCTGGGCTCTTGTCTTTCAGTGGCTGTCAGGATAGCAATCTGAGAATTGGGGCCAGAGGGTGAGGGCAGAGTATCCTTGGAACAAGAGCAAGGACTGGAATTTCACTGCTGTTGAACTACAATGGCCATGGATTCTTGAAGGAGGTTAGACAATATGTTTGGACCACAAGCTCAGGCTAGTTTAAGAAATCTATCTTCTTCCTTCCTTTCCTCCTTTTTTCCCTCCCTCTCTCCCCATACACATATGCCACAATGTATGTGTGGAGGTCTGAGGACAGCCTCAGATGTCAATCTTCACCTTCCACCTTGTTTGAGGCAGGGTCTCTCTCACTATTCTCTTCTGTCTTTGCTTCTCATCTTGCCATATTGTGCTGGGATTACAGATACCTGTGACACATTCTGCATTTTTACATGGGTTTTGGGAATTAGAATTCAGATAGTTGTGCTTGTGTAACAAGCATTTTAGTGACTGAGCTGAGAGCATTCTTGACAGTTATGAAGTACCAAGTTTTGCCTGTGACTTACAAAAATCTCAACTCTTTATAGACAACTCTGTGAGGGCAGAGGTAGGATCAGGACTAGAATGTCAGGTTCCCAAGGCAATCAGAACCATGTCTGAGCTGCAGACAGAACCCTCCAAAGACGAGCCTATCTTGGAATTATCAAGACCTAGTGATGCCTGGTTGAGCTGACAGAGGCCACTAACATCCCTAGCATCTTCATGTACTTCCTCAGCATGTAATGACAACTCTTGACACCAGAGCTGTACATTGTGATGGCCTATCCTTTTGAGCAGCTCAGAAACAGGCTGTCCTCTTGGTTCATGTTTTTTGGTAGGAAATGGGGACATCACCATCACCTGCTGCCTAGACCTCTTTGATTCACCATTACTGTGCTTGGGGTGGGGGAAAATCTTTTGCAATTGACCTTTGTGTCCCTCTGATTTGCTGTGAGCATAAATTGGGCCTCAGTTTCCCCTTCTTATATATGGTTTTATCATGACCAATGCGAGGTCTAGTAGTGTGTCAGCTTTTCATTGCTTTCACCACATACATACCTGAGAAAACACACTAAAAGGAAGAAAAATTTATTTTTGCTTGTTGATTTTAGCCCATGGTCACTTGGTTCCTTTGTTTCTGTACCAATAAGTAGTGAGCCAGAGTATTATGGTGGAGAGCCTATGGAGTGGAGGAGGGGGCTCAACTCATAGTGGCCAGGCAGAGATGGGGATGGGGCATGAGAGCAAACAAGGTTTTCTGACTCAGATTTTTCTTTACATTTCCCCATCATTTTGTTACTGCTTTCTGTACCTTCACTTACATTCTACCCTCTCCATTTCTGGTCAAACTACTGTGCCTGAAATCATTCTTCATATCAATTTGTCAAACTGTTATCTGCCCTTCTTTATAGTATTTCAAAGCATTTTCTCTTCACTGTAGTCCTTTCTGAAGTGCTATGTATTTTACTCTTGCATTATTGTAAATAACAGAAATTGAGTGGTTATAAAGTGAAGGAATGATAAACTCCTGAGCACTCCCAAGTAGCCTAGCTATTTGGGAGATAGAAAGCTCAGGTACAAGGAACATGGAATCAGGATAGGAACTGAGTTCCAGATGTTTTTAATTACTTGACCTTGTGTTGTTACTTACTTTTTCTGAACTGAAATTTTATGAGTAAAATATTTCATAGAAGGCTCAAAAAGTGAGAACTGATAGCCTTTCATATGCATGCTAGAACATGTATTACTATTTAATAAATCTTTCTAGGGCTGAATTGAGTAATCTTCTACTTTGCTAGTTGTCAAAGGATATACTAATGAATAAAATTATTCACAAAAAGTGTATAGCCTTGAACTCAGGTCTTTCATGTAGGAAACAAAGCAAATTGCACCAGATGGTTGTAATTAAGAGGTAAAGTATGTGATACGGGAACTCAGAGAAGAGGAGATCCATACACTATGCAGGTGGTTGGCTTGGAAGTCTTCTGAAAGCTATATATGATATTTGGAAGGGACAAAGGAAAGGAGGATGAAAACAACATGAACAGGGTTCACTAATGCTTCTCTAGAGGAACAGGACTGATAGAATGAATCTTTCATGAGGGGATTCATTCGATTGGTTACACAATATAGGCCAGATATCCACCATGATTGCATGCTGATGCCCCTCAGAACTTGGAAGTTGCTGGAGATGCCTCAGCAATCCCAATCTGGCACTGAAGGTCTGGAGGATACCTGGAAAGCTGTTGGTCTTAAGTCCAATTCAGAAGGCTGAAGAAACTGGGTTTTGATGTCAGTGAAAGTCTGAAGTAACAGCAGCAGCAACCATATAGAGATAGACATAACATCAAGAAGGGACAGACAGGCAAGCAGCACTTTTTCCCTCATACCTTTTTATATCTGGGCCCAGTGTACTACTCACCCTCCCGATCTCAGATGCTATCCACTCAGTGGCTGGGTGTTCTCTCCTGAGTTAATTCTTCCTGGAATGCTCTCATGGACACACGTGCCCCAGGCACATCTCTTAGTTGAGTCTAGATCCAATCAAGTTGGCAGTCAAGATTTATCACTACAGCATAGTGTGGTATTTTTGAAATTTGGGGACTTCGGCCAGGCACTAACAAGCTTTGGGGAATAGTGGTGAAATAGCTCCATCTGTGAAGGGCCTTGAAAATTTCAATAGACTTTTCACTACTTGCTATTTTCAAACTTAAATTCAGGTAACATACATATTTGATATTTGAACATTAACTGAGCCTAATGTTTGAACCTCCTTTCCCATTACATTTATCTCTTACTCCCTCCATTATAGTCACATTGAGCTTTAGAATATTGTTGACCTTATTGCACTTAATGTCTCAGAAGCATTTGGCATAATCCCGTTCTTCTTTTCTTTATCTGTTTATCAATCTTCTTAAAACTGATTCCTCCTTTGCTTTATTTCAAGTTCTTTGAATATCCTAGGGCTCAATTTTGCTCTTTCTGTTTTTTTCTAGGTAACTTCTTTCTATAAGTGATTTCTTTTGGCCTCAAAGTCTAAATAACCTCTATATGTCTTTATGCTACTGACTCTCCTGCCTGTATGTCTCTTATTTGACCTGTTTATTGGTTTTTTAAGTGTGCTTATTGTATGTGTGTGGGGGGGGGGTATTTGTTTGGGAGACAGCTTTTCGTGTAAACCAGGCTGGCTTCAAACTCACTGTGTAACTGAGGATGACCTTGAACTTCTGCTCTTGTTGCCTCTTCTTGCAAGTCCTGGAGTTGTATGCATAGACCTGCATTTATGTTTTACTTGATCTTTGTCTCTTATGTTTCTGTTCACATGCATGTGGGGACAAAAGGTTGATGTCAGATGTCTCCTTCAGTCATTCTCAACCTTATTTTTGAGATAATCTCTTATTGAATTTGGAACTCACTGATTTTGTTTAACTAATTGGATAACAAGCCCCAGTAATCCTTCTGTATCTGTTTCCCCTGCACTGGAATTATAGGCTTGTATCCCAGTGCCTAGCTTGTAGATGAGTACTGAAGATCTAAACTCCATTCTTGTTTTCATGGCAAGAACTTTAACAATTGAGTAATTTGCTCAGCCCATGGACTTTGACTGTTACATTCAACTGTACTGTTTATAATATTGATAATTCTTTGGATATCTAAGAGACATTCAGACTTAACATATCCAAAACTCTGCTCAGAATTCCCCAATCCACTTTTCTTTGTTAAATGGGTTCTAATTTTTGTTATTCCGGCCAGAAAACTTGGGCTGTATTTTTCTTTTCAATTTTTTTTTATTAACAACTTCCATGATTATAAAAAAAAATCCCATGATAATGCCCTCCCTCCCCCCCCACATTACCCTTTGAAACTCAGTTCTCCATCATATCTTCTCCCCTTCTCAATCAGTCTGTCTTTTATTTTGATGTCCTTATCTTTTCCTCCTATTATGATGGTCTTGTGTAGGTAGTGTCAGGCAGTGTGAGGTCATGGATATCCAGGCCATTTTATGTCTGGAGGGAGCACGTTGTGTGTTTGGCTCACACATTCTTTCCGCCACCTATTCCATATTAGATTCTGAGCCTTGGAAGGTGTGATCGAGATGTTCCTCAGTACTCCAGTCACTTCTTTCCAGCACTATGATACCTTCTGAGTCATCCCAAGGTCACTGCCATCTGAAAAGAGAAGATTCTCTACCAAAAGTGAGAGTAGCATTAATATAAGGGCATGAACATTAAGAGAAGTGCTTAATGGGAAGTTTTGATAAGCATAGTTTATACGTTTAGCCAGACAGCAAGAGACATTGCAACCCTGGGGCTCATGACTATCCCTGTTTTAGGTTTTCAATATCAGAGGGTTATTCCCTCCCATGGAGCGGACCTCCAGTCCAATTAGAGGGCAGTTGGTTTCCACCATGACAGATGTGCCAGTATTGCACCCATTGGCTCATTTGGCCTGGCTGGCCAATTATAAGGCTTGCAGTGTCCACTGTTGAGTATCTTCACTGGTGATTTCTCTCTCTCATTGAACTGCATGTAGAACGGCTTCTTCCAGCGGTCAGCTGGTCTACATGTAGGAGGTTATCAGCT
Source organism: Dipus sagitta (assembly GCA_036346955.1). Lineage (NCBI taxonomy): Eukaryota > Metazoa > Chordata > Mammalia > Rodentia > Dipodidae > Dipus > Dipus sagitta. The sequence goes on from CM070773.1 coordinate 86,875,554, forward strand.
CAGTTTCTCAGTGGCCTTGGAGCACAAGTATGTGGAGTCTTTAGCAGTAGGGTCTTGCCATCTATTCCGGGTGGGAAACCAAGGTCCTCAGCAATGGCCACTAATGTTTTGGGGACATCAGGGACTTCCCTGGCCAACAACTCACTGGATGGTATCCCATCCCTGGCACTGAAAAATTTCTAGCAACAATCTATGGCTCCTGAGTGTTGTCCATAAAAAGTAGGTTTCCACATGATTTATTTATATCCTCTTAGATTTTGATTAGCCCTCCCTCCACATTTCCTTTACTCAGTCTCTTCTCCTGACCTCACTTGGGCCTTTTCACCCCCATTAATGCTATTATACAATACCATCCTATTAAGTACTCCCCCTTCCTTTCTCTTCCCTTTATATCTCTTTTCTAGCTTACTGGCCTTTGCTACTGAGTTTTCTTCCTACTCACAGAGAAGTCCAGTCATCTGTAGCTAGGATCCACATATGAGAGACAACATGCGATGCTTGGCTTTCTGGCCCTGGGTTACCTCACTTAGTATAATGCTTTCCAGATCCATCCATTTTCCTACAAATTTTATAACTTCAGTTTTCTTTATTGCTGAATAGAACTCCATTGTATAAATGTGCCATATCTTCATTATCCACTCATCAGTTGAGGGACATCTAGGCTGGTTCTGTTTCCCAGCTACTGTGAACTGAGTGGCAGTAAACATGGTTGAGCGAATATCTCTAAGGTACTGAGATGAGTCCTTAGGATATATGCCTAGGAGTGCTATAGCTGGGTACTATGGTAGATCTATTTCTAGCTGTCTTAGGAACCTCCACACACTAATCTCCACAATGGCTGGACCAGATTGCATTTCCACCAACGGTGTAGAAGGGTTCCTCTTTTTCCACATCCTTGCCAGCATTTATGATCATTTGTTTTCATGATGGTAGCCAATCTGACAGGAGTGAGATGGAATCTCAATGTAGTTTTAATCTGCATTTCCCTGATGACTAGTGACGTAGAACATTTTTTTAGATGCTTATATGCCATTCGTATTTCTTCCTTTGAGAATTCTCTATTTAGCTCCATGGCCCATTTTTTGATGGTCTTGTTTGATTCCTTATTATTTAACTTCTTGAGTTCTTTGTATATCCTAGATATTAATCCTCTATCAGATATATAGTTAGCGAAGATTTTTTCCCATTCTGTAGGTTGCCTCTTTGCTTTATTCACCGTGTCCTTTGCAGTGCAAAATCTTTGTAATTTCATGAGGTCCCAGAGGTTAATTTGTGGATTTATTGCCTGAGCAATTGGTGTTATATTCAGAAAGTCTTTGCCAAGACCAATATGTTGAAGGGTTTCCCCTAGTTTTTCTTCTAGCAGTTTCAGAGTTTTAGGTCTGATGTTAAGGTCTTTAATCCAGTTGGACTTAATTCTTGTACATGGAGAGAGAGAAGAATCTATTTTCATCCTTCTACAGATACATATCCAGTTTTCCCAGCGCCATTTGCTGAAGAGGCTGTCTTTTCTCCCATGAGTGTTTTTGGCATTTTTATGGAATGTCAGGTGGCTATAGCTCCCTGGACTTACATTTGGGTCCTCTATTCTGTTCTATTGATCTACATGTCTGCTTTTGTGCCAGTACCATGCTGTTTTTGTGACTATGGCTCTGTAGTATAGGTTAAAATCAGGTATGGTGATACCAACAGCCTTATTTTTGTTGCTCAGTATTATTTTAGATATTTGAGATTTTTTGTGCTTCCAAATGGATTTTTGGATTGTTTTTTTCTATTTCCGTGAAGAATGCTGTTGGAATTTTGATGGGGATTGCTTTAAATGTGTAGATTGCTTTAGGTAAGATTGCCATTTTCATAATATTGATTCTTCTGATCCAAGAACAAGGGCTATTTTTCCACTTCCTAGTGTCTTCTGCAATTTCTTCCTTGAGTGTTTTAAAGTTTTCATTGTAGAGATCCTTCACTTCCTTGATTAATTTTATTTCAAGGTACTTTATTTATTTATTTATTCGTTTTTAATGCAATTGTGAATGGGACTGATTCTCTGAGTTCATCTTCTGTGTGTTTGTTGTTAGCATATTGGAAGGCTACTGATTTCTGTGTATTTATTTTGTATCCTGCTACTTGTCTGTAGTTGTTTATCAGCTCTTAACAGTTTGCTGGTAGAGTCTTACGGGTCCTTTATGTATATAATCATGTCATCTGCCAATAATTATAACTTGATCTCGTCCTTTCCAATTTGTATCCCTTTTATGTGTGTCTCTTGCCTTATTGCCATGGCTGACTTCCAGTACTATATTAAATAAAAGTGTTGGCAGTGGGCACCCTTGTCTTGTTCCTGATTTTAGTGGAAAAGCTTCCAGTTTTTCCCCATTTAGTAATATGTTGGCTGTAGGCTTGTCATAAATAGCCTTTATTATATTGAGATATGTTCCTTCTATTCCCGGGCTCTGTAGGACTTTTATCATGAAGCGATGTTGGATTTTGTCAAATGCTTTTTCTGCATCCAATGAGATGATCATGTGATTTTTTTCCTTTAGTCCATTTATATAATGTATTACATTTATCAATTTGTGTATGTTGAACCATCATTATATCTCTGGGGTAAAGCCTTCTTGGTTGGGATGAATGATCTTTCTAACATATTCTTGTATTCTGTTTGCCAATATTTTGTTGAGAATTTTTGCATCTATGTTCATGAGGGAGATTGGTCTGTAATTTTCTTTTTTTGTTCTATCTGCCTGGTTTTGGTATTAGGGTGATGCTGGCTTTGTAGAAGGAGTTTGGTAGGTTTCCTTCTTTTTCTATTTTATGGAAAATCTTCAGAAGCAATGGTGTTAGTTCTTCTCTGAATGACTGGTAAAATTCACTAGCGAATCCATCTGGTCCTGGGCTTTTTTTAGTTGGGAGATTTTTGATAACTGCTTCAATCTGCATACTTGTTATTGGTCTATTTAAGTGATTAATCCCATCTTGATTTAATTTAGGTAGGTCATATAAATCAAGGAAATCATCCATCTGTTTAAGATTTTCATACTTTGTGGAGTATATGTTTTTATAGTATGTCCCTATGATTGTTTGAATTTCTCTGGTATCTGTTGTGATGTTGCCCTTTTCATCTCTAATTTTATTAATTTGTGTGTCTTCTTCCTTTTGGTCAGATTTGCTAAGGGTTTATCAGTTTTGTTTATCCTTTCAAAGAATCAACTCTTTGTTTCATTGTTTCTTTGTTTTTTTTTTTTTTTTTTTGGTTTTTATTTTATAAATTTCTTCCCTAATCTTTATTATTTTTTCCCATGTACTGATTTTTGGTTTGCCTTGTTCTTCTTTTGCTAAGGCTTTAAGGTAAAGCATTAGATCATTTACTTGAGACCTTTTTAATTTCTTAATGTTTGCACTGAAAGCTATAAATTTCCTTCTTAGGATTGCCTTCATTGTGTCCCAGTGGTTTTGGTATATTATGTCCTCATTATCATTGGACTCTGAATTTTTTGATTTTCCTTCCTGATTTCTTCAGTGACCCATTCATCATTTAGTAGTGTGTAGTTTCCATGATTTTGTGTATGCTCTATAGCTTTTCTTGCTATTGATTTGTAGTTTGATTCCATTGTGGTCAGATAGAATGCAGGGAATGATTTCAATTTTCCTGTATTCGTTAAGATTTTCTTTGTGTCCTAATATATGGTCTATTTTAGAGAATATTCTATGTGCTGCTGAAAAGAATGTATATTCTGCAGCATTTGGATGAAATGTCCTGTATATATCTGTTAGGTCTATTTCTTCTATGACCTCATTTAATCCAGATGCATCTCTATTTTTTGCTGGGATGACTTGTCAATTGATGAAATGGAATGTTGAAGTCACCTACTACAACTGTGTTTGGTTTTATCTGTGACCTTAGTTCTAATAGTGTTTGTTTGCTGAAGTTGGGGGCCCCCATGTAGGTGCCTATATGTTTAGGATTATAATGTCCTTCTATTGGAGTGTGCCTTTATTCAATATATAGTTATCTTCCTTATCTTTCCTAACTAATGTTGGACTGAAGACTATCTTGTCAGATATTAGGATAGCAACCTCTGCTTGTTTTATAGGCCTATTTGCTTGAAACACCATTTCCCAACCTTTCAGTGTAAGATAGTGTTCATCCTTTGTAGAAAGGAGAGTTTCTTGGAGCAAAATTGAAGGATCCTCCTTTTTAATCCAGTCTGCAAACCTATGTCTTTTGGTTGGGGCATTGAGGCCGTTGATATTAAGAGATATTATTGAATGGTGTGTATTTGTTTTTGCTATTTTTTTTTGTAGTTCTTCCAGTTTTACCTTTGTTCTCTTGTGTTAACTAGTATTTGAGTATTGTTTGTTTTTTCCAGGTTCCTTATATGTGTGCTTTTCTTTTTCTTCAGCATGGAGGTTTCTTTCAAGTGTTTTCTGTAGAGCTGGTTTTGTCTTCAAATATCCCTTTAGTCTGCCTTTGTCGTGGATGTCCTCTTTTCTCCATGTGTTTGAGTGGATAGCTTTTCAGGATAAAGTAACCTTGTTTGACAGTTTTTTACAATTTTTTGTTCATTTTTATTTATTTATTAGAGAGCGACAGACGGAGAGAGAAGGAGGTAGATAGATAGCAAGAGAGAATGGGCACGCCAGGTCTTCCAGCCTTTGCGAACAAACTCCAGACGTCTGTGCCCCCTTGTTCATCTGTGTAACGTGGGGCCTGGTCAATAGAGACTCGAACCGGGGTCCTTAGGCTGTCCAGGCTAGCGGTTAACCGCTAAGCCATTTCTCTAGCCCTTGTTTGACAGTTTTTAATCTTTCAGAACTTGGAATACATCACTCTTAAGTCCTTCTGGCTTTTAAAGTTTGTGTTGTCTGCTCTTGCCTTTGTAGGTAACTTGATTTTTCTCTCTAACTGCTTTCAATATTTTTTTCTTTGGTTTGTATGTTTGGTAGTTTAATTATAATATTGTGAGGAGAGGTTCTTTCCATGTTTTGTCCGGTTAAAAGGATTCCTATATCTGCATTGACACCTTTTTCCCATTTTGGGGGACATTTTCTTCTATGATTTTGTTCAAAATGCCTACTATGCCTTTGGAGTGTAATTCTTTCTTTCTACTATACCCTGAATTCTTATGTTTGATCTTTTCATAGTGTCCCGAACATCCTGATATTCCCATTCATGCTTTCCTATGAGTTTGTCTTTCTCTTTGCTGGACTATGTTAGGTCTGACAGCTGGTCTTCTAGTTTAGAGATCTTGTCCTCTCCTTCGTCCATTCTACTGGTGAGATTTTCTACAGTTTTTTAATTTCATTAACTGTGTTCTTCATTGCTAGTAATTCTGACTGTTTTGTCTTTATTATTTCTATTTCCTTATTTATGTCTAGTATTGACCTCTTTATTTCATTAAATTGGTGTCCTGTGTCTTCTTTGATTCCTTTGATTTCTTTTTTCATTCCTTTGATTTCCCCTTTGACTTCTTTGAGCATATTTATAATCATTCTTTTGAAATGTTTCTCAGGCATTTCCTCTAACTCATTCTCACTGGAGGTCATTTCTGACGCATTGATACTTTTTGTTGGATTTATATTGTCTTGATTTTTGATGTTTCTTGTGTTATAATGTATATATTTTTGCATCTTGGATTAATTTAATGCTTGGATTTTCTAGTTAGCTGCAGTATTATTAGATGTATCAATCAATCTGATGTTTTATATCTTCAGAGTAGGAGCTTAAGGTGGTAGGGTTGGCTCTTAAGACTCTCAGAGTATCTCCAAAAGTTACTGCATATGTTGAGTTTGCCTGCTATGATCATATTCATGTAGGCTGAGTGGAACAAAATATAGGTAGATTCCAAAATTTAACTAAATAATGTACACGTTCAGTGAAAAACAGCACAGTGTATTTTTGCAAGAAAAGGTGTTATGACAACCAGATCCTCTAACAAAGTCACTGTCCCTTAGGTGTTGTGCCCCACCCCCTTAATCCTGTTAACTAGGAGGTTAAGATTTCTGGTTCGTTGAGGGTTCCAAGTCAGCTTGTGACCAAGTGAGACCCTTCCCTAATGTACAACAGAATAGGAAACAATGTCACTATAAATCAAGAAGCAACAAATAACAAGCCCAATATATAGCTTATTTAAGAATGGCAAATCCGACCATCTATCAGATTTAACATATAATTTATCCTGATATGGAAGGTGCAGTTAGCACTTCTGGTTCATCCCTACATACAGGCTTATTTGGTGCGTACTGACCTGGTATAATCCCAGTTATCTTTTGAGATGATTTTGGTGTCAATTTTGCTTTGCTCGTGCTTGGGTCTCTCTTTGGTGCACTGTAGGTTCAAGTAGGCTGGCTGGGTCACTGGATCAGTGCTCTGATGGCAGGAGCTGGGTGCTGTGAGCTCCCTTGCCTAGGTCTCTGGTGTTTGCTATGGCTTGCGCTGGCAGTGGGGGAGGGCAGGCTGTGAATGGTGGCTCTAGTTCTCCCTCTGGTCCACGTGATCGTCTACCTTGTGATCTGCTCCTCTGTTGTTTCCTGTGGTTCTCCCTTCTTCCTTTCTTGAGTTTGCAAATAGTTCTTGTGTGAGTGAAAAATGCCCTCCCCTGGCTTTTCATGAGGCTCAAGCTGACCCTTGCTGCTGTGGCCCCAGTTCTTGTGTGAGTGAAAAATGCCCTCCCCTGGCTTTTCATGAGGCTCAAGCTTTCCCTTGCTGCTGTGGCCCCATGTACCAGAGGGTAACACTGTTGTGTGAAATACGATGAGTAAGACTTTGACCTTTTGGAAATTCACAGCTTATTTATTGTTCACTAAAGATCCACAGTGTCCCAAGTATTATGCCTAAGTGCTAACAAAGTAGTGGCAAATCTCCTTGCATCAAGAAACTCTATTTTGGCTGGGTGTGATGGCACACAGCACTGTGGAGGTTGAGGTGGAAGGATTCTCTGTGTTCCAGGCCAGTCTGAGACTACATATTGGATTCCAGGTCCACTGGGCTATAGTAAGAATCTGTATTTTATTTGGTTTTAAAATATTTTGATCAACAGCATCTCATGACATATATGAAGGATTTCCCTGTACTGTTATATAATTAACCTTTGAGTTTTCTGGGATACCAGAGGACAAATAGATTAGGTGCCTCATTCTAATCTTTATTCATCATATCTTTATGGGTTACAGATTGGTAAAGGAGGAGTGATGAAAATCAGAGTCATGAAGCATATTGGATATAGTTTTTGATGTTATAGGCATGCAAAAAGATGTTTGAAACAAGCGTTACACATATTTTTGGACTTAATAGTAGTTGATATTTATCTGTATCATTGATGAAGTTATGTTTTAATATTGACATGAAATAGAATCATGACTTAATTCTTACTTTGTGTGACTAATTTAATATATTCTTTTTAAAATTTTTATTTATTTATTTATTTATTTATTTATTTATTTATTTATTTATGGGAGAGAGAGAATGAGAATAGGTGCGCCAGGGCCTCCAGTCACTACAAACGACCTCTAGACGCATGCGCCACCATGTGCATCTGGGTTATGTGGGACCTGGAGAATTGAACTGGTACCCTTAGGCTTCACAAGCATGCACCTTAACCACTAAACCATCTCTCCAGTCCAATTTAATATATTCTTTATGGTTCTGACACATAGCTAACATTTTAGAATTATGCCATAGGATTTAGAAAATGTGAAATCTCCAGTGTGTGGATTCTGTATATTGTCATGTCTTAAGAGGAAAGTTATTTTAAAAGATTTTTGGCATAATAATTAGAGTTCTATAGGTCTCAATATCTTCTGAATTTTGACTTTAAAATTACAGTTCTATTCTTACACAGCCTTCAATAGTTTCATGGTTTTCTCCTTGAACTTCTAGTTCATTTAGGTTTGAATCAGTCTTTGAGTATACATCTTAGTAGATATGTAAATTGAATTTGATGTGGATGACAGCTGGTTTTCTTGGAGGAAATATATAGGCAGAGAGTTGCATATGTAGAAAATTTGTATGTATGCAAGGTATTTACCATTATAGCTTTAAAACACCTTGGTAGAGAAGGAGTTAACAGGTTAGCCTTCCTTGGTTGTTCTCAGTGTGCTCTTTTGCCTTTAGGAGCTGAAAAGATGTTAACACTGGGCCTGGACTTGCCTTTGTGGAGGTTAGGGTACTCCTGGGGTTTTTGCAGCTAGCTGTAAAGCAAGCTAGAACTTGTTCATCTCTGAGATCCTTGTTTTTCTTTCAACCCTTTCAGTACCCTGCAGGAATCATTAAATCAAAACTTCATGCTGATCATCACCCACCGTGAAGTCCAGCGGGAGTACAACCTGAACTTCTCAGGAAGCAGTACCATTCAAGAGGTGAGTTATGTCACACAGCTAAGGAATAAAGGTTGCTCATTATAGCTAATGTTGACCCTGTTAAAGAGGCTTTATCTGTTCTGGTTGGAAACTCTTTTTTATGTTTCATTATTGTTTATTTTTTTTAATTAACTGCAACACCAGTGATTATTATAGATACACTAAATTACTTGACCTAGAAATACAGATGTTGTATATGGGAGCTGCTGATAATTCTTATACAACTCTACTTAAAACCCTGCTTACAAATAGAGATTGTTATATGTTCCATACTTTTACAGTAATTATGCCAATGTTTATTTGGAAATTTTTGGAAGCATTCATTGTAGAGGGTATTTCCATATTATTTGAAAGGTCATTCTGAAGTAGATCATCTATTACTGTTCCAAACATGAATTTGATGAGGCTTTTTATAAGAATTTATTGGAAATTGTCCTTTAGCTCAGAATATCTGAGAAGAGTCTATAGTGTCAGTATTTTCTTCAGTGTGGTCAAAGAGGGCCACTGTTTCAAAAAAGGCATCCCATAAGAGAGACGAGGCATCTTTTTGGTATACTTTTAGACCCCCACACAAAAAGTCAGTAATTTTATCTTGTAGGAGAAGATACTTAAGTCTATGACAGGACTTCTATGTCTAGAAACATTAAAATAGTGACTGTGCCATATTACCCTTCATAATTTAGGAAGCAGGAATTCATCTGTTTACTGATTTTTTAAGAGGATTGATCATGCTTGATCTTGAGTTATTTCATAATTTTTTAGACTATATTGCTACTTTGGTCTTGAAAGAGCAAGTAATTTTCATCCTGGTCATTTCTCAGAATTACATGTTTTATTTCATTAATAGCTTGACTGCTAATGTTTTCCTTTTTTCATATTTGTTTAGTAAATTTCTTCTTTGTAGTTTGGCATAAACAACTCATTGCTTTACATGCATTTTCTCCAGTGAATACTTGGCTAATAGTTTATTGATTGGTAACCAAATATTAAAATTTAACATTTCTCTGACTTCTAAATGGAAACACAAGTTTTGTTAATTTCAGATTTTCAGGAATTTCAAGGGGTGTACATTACCATTTTGTTTTAATATTCAATAATGGGTATTCTGTACTCTTAAGTTTAATATGTATATATCAGACATACTTAGTATGGACACATCATGTGTTAATACCATCTTTTCCTGCATTCCTGTCCCCATTCTGCTGTGGGCCTTCGTCTGTGGGGTGTATTCCCCATGAGGTTTCGGGTTCTGTGTTGTGAGAGTAGCAGTCAGATATTGGGGAGTTGTAAATTTAATTTTTTTAATTGAGAACTTTAATATATGAACATAGAATAATTTGATCATGTTACCTGCCCTTATTCTCTTTTGCCCCCCTCCTCTGTTTTTCCCTCCCTCCCTGAGGACCCTTCTCTTTCAAGGTAGTTCTTGTGTTTTGTTGTCTCATTCCTTTTGTTCTCCTCTGTCTTTCCAACTCCAACTGGATCAAAGACTTCAATATAAGACCTGAAGCTCACTAGAGGGAAAAGTGTAAGAATACTTCAAGATGCAGGCATACGGAAAGACTTTCTGAATAATACTCCAGCAGTCCAGGAAATAAGACAAACACTCAACCAATGGGATCTCATGAAACTAGAAACCTATTCCACTGCTAAACAAAACATCAACCAAGCCAGTAGACAACCTACTGAATGGGAGGAAATAAATTTAAATTTTTACTTCATGGGAAAGTCATTTTTTTCTATTAGAAATAATTTCTTGCCATAGCTGTGTCAGACTTATTTCAGAATTTTTATGATAATAAAATCTAAATTCTATATGTGTACCTTTATTTAAAGAAGTAAATTTAGTTGCAAAATAACTAGTTAAGCAGTAAAACAAAGATAGTAAGAGGTAAAATTTTATTCTGTTGTTGATTTATGTTTTTGTTTTGAAGACTAGTAAATGCATGGTGGATAAGATATAGGGTGTTTATTTTCTTGTTGAAATTTTTATAACTAAAATTGTGTGATTGTGTGTGCATACACTCCTGATTGTTTATATCATACTTCTGCAACTTGAGTGTGCTTCAGCTTTCTCCCACAAGAGGGCAGAAAGGACTATTAAGCTGATAGCCTAAAAATGCCACTCAGTGTTTTCAAATTAGCTTCTCTTATATTAACAAAAAGGAGCATAATGGCCAAGTTATTGTTTGATTTACAGATAATTGGCATATTGCAGGGAGGAGACTTAATTTCACCCTTTTAAATTAAACAGGGAGATTTAAAAAGACATAAAATATTCATTAATGTTCGGTGATTATAAAGTAGTGGCATATATTTATTTTGCCTTTATTACTGTTTCGATGGGAAAATACTGCAAATATTTCCGAAATCGAGTTGGCCATACTGACAAGTTGAAATGTTTAAGCAGCGTTAATGCAATCTGCTCACACCTGATATCCTATGCAGAATGATTCAAAATGACTACATCAATTATTAAAAGAAATACTTAAAATTCTGTAAATGTGCCATTGTGTGCCATAGTTGGCTGAAACTGTTCTCTGAGGTGTACTATTTAGATTATAAAATATATTTTAAGCTTTAAAGACCTGAAAACAGTAAATCTTTTCCTTACCATTTTCTAAATATTGTTGAAAAATGTTCCACAAGTTTTTTTCATAAAGACATATTCTTTTGTATTTCTTAGTAATAGGTTTTCTTCCTATTATAAAATTAATTGAGATAAAATTGAAACGATAGTTACCAGGAAAAAATAATGTTGCTTCTAATACTAATTGTTTTTCTGTGAGCCTAAATGGACTCTTTTATTCTGTGTAACTGTGAGAAACGATGTAGGCCTAGCCCACTGACTTTTCTCCTTCAACTTGTGAGATACCTGTGGTGTGGATGGTTTCATGAGAAGGAAAGGTGTTCTTGTGAATGCCCTTGCAATCCACAGTGGTATGTGCATTATTTCTTGTTGGGCAACTACAAGCCAGTTTGATTGCATCAGGATAAAAGGACAATTCTCTAATGGTTTTGAAGTTTGATAAATAAGTAGTATTTTTGTTTTTAATGGGGTAACTTAATGTTGCTATGTATCCTAAGTTGTAAAGTGACCTCGATTACCATTCAGGAATCTTTTATTTTTCAATATTAAGTCTAGGAACAAATCATGCATAACAGTATAATATATTGAAAGAAAAGATAAAAATTTAAAGAAATAAATTTTAAAATACCTGATCATTTTTTCTAGTGTAACATATTAGCATTGTTTTTAATTTTTTACAGCTTTGAAGTTTAAATGAAAGCTTTGACAATAATTTTCACACAAAGAGGTTTTTTTAATGACGAAGGTTCAAAAAGGCACTGATTTTAGCTGTTAATTGGACAATATTTTTAAATTATTTAAAAATTAGAAAAAAACTAAGATGCAGTTCAAATTTCAGATCATTCTGAAGTGATCATTGACTATATAAGGTAGTTGTACAAGTGTTTGTTCATCCCTGAACTTTCTTCTATTTCACAACATGGGACTTTTATCCTTTGGGTACTCTAATTTGAGCTAGTTAACTACTGAGGAGTTTTGGTTTTGATTTTGTTTCTTTAGCTCTTTATAAATCCCCCACTTACATTATCCTTCTTGAGGACAGGGTATACCTAAAAAAAGGTCAGAATGGAGAGAGTTGCAAGTACTTACAGGAAGTAAAATACTTACTCTTTTCCATCATATGGTAAATAACTTTGAGGCAGTCTATTTTCCATGAATGTGGGCCCAAATTATATACTATCACACTACACAATACTGAAATTTTTTTCAAAATTTAAACAGGCTTGTCTTATTTTATTTAATTTTCTACTCTGCAAAATATACCATTAATTACTTATGCAGATTGTAGTGATTTTGTTTAATACTATTAAAAATCTGGTTTCAGACTCACTTGATGGGCTAGCATAAGGGGATGAAAAAAATTGATTTGCCTTCTGCAAATCCTAAGCCCAGGTGTAGAAAAGGATATAAAGTCCCTGAATTCAAGCCAACTTTTTTCTTGAAACTGATTCTTTGTTGTCTGCATTATTATTGCAAAAGCTTCTGTTAGGTAAATACCTTCTTTTCTTTCTAGATGCCTTACAAACTTAAGGGATATAAACCTGACCCAGAATAACAAAGATAAGAAATCTAAGTATTTTTAATGCAGAATCAGGGAGTATTACTTATCTATTATAAATAGCTATTGGAATTATTCAAATCCTTTCCAAGTTTTACTTTGCCCCAGAATTCTCACTGTTCTTACTAATGTTGATTTAGTTCGTAATGGAAAATGAAGGGGAAATTTGACAACTTGTAAAGCTTGCAGGGAGTAAGTAGCACTAGTACCATGTTTTATAAACTAGTGATTAAGTGTTCGGCCAATTGAGTTTGAATTACTACCAAGGAGTAAGCTAAATTTATGTCGGACCAGTTTCTCAAAATAATTGTGGGATGAGGCAAATTTGATTGTGAAATTTGAAGTTTTCCACTTTTTGTGTGTTGTGCCTATTTTTCTACCTGCTGCTTTCTAAATTTGCTTGACTATTATGTATTTTAGAGTATTTTCCTTTAATGTTGGTGGCTATAATAGTTATGAAAGTTGTAGTCTTTTATGTTAACAAGCTATGTTCAGAAGTGAATGAACTATAACTTCTTAACTAATATGCCCTCTAAATGTAGTAAGTATTAGGTGCCTTTTTGGTTCGTTTGTTTTCCAGTGTTAGGGATGGAATGGGGGCGGGGGATGGTTGTGGCACAGAATTGAAGAAACAGGGAGATAGTGCAAAATGTACATGCAAAAGAGTAAATTAAGTTGTGTGCTCATTTAATTAAAAGTTTAAGTGGCTTGTTTTTACTGCAAGATAAATGGCATGTATTAACTCAATTACAATGAGCAATTTTTATTAGCATATATCATGTACCTGAAATCACAAATGACATCTTAGTAGAAATGAAATGATAATTTCCTAAGCAACTGGGCAGTGAATTCAAGCCATTATTTAGCTTTCAGAATAGGAGATTGTGATGTACGTGTATGTTATTGGTTTCATGTTGCATTTGAAAACAGGTCTGTTGAATCAGATGTTGATTCAAATGAACAAGTTAGTGATCATTTTACAGATGTTGAGGTTTTCTATGCTTTTAAATTATTCCTTTAGGAAATAAATAAGTAATATCTGCAATAACTGTATGGGAATGAGTCATTTTCTTTATGTGAAAATATTTTTGAGTGAATTAGAATCCTTTTTAGCCAATGTATTTTTCAATTGCACTTCCAGAATTTAATAAGTTAAATTTTATTAAGAAATAAGGACATTGCTTTACCCATTTGTAACTTATCTATATCTTAATATCTTAGCTGAGTATGTTTCATACTCTGTGATTTATTTGTTGATAGGTTTTAAAAAGCTGAGTTCAGAGAAATTATATTCAGTTATCAGAAACTCATAAACTTAAGACATTTTTTATATGCAAGAAAAGGCAGAGAGTAAATAATTGCACTGGTGACCAATACTGTAATAATCCTGTTTTACAATATGCACTTGACAGGTTGTAATAGTGCTAATTGAAGAGACTAATTCACACTTGCTTCATTCTATTCAAAGGCAAAATCAGCAGCTTGTTTTGCTTTTGACCAGATGGTCCTCATGAACACCTACTGTGCACTTTAAGTGCTTTACTAGAATTACAAAGGCTGGGGGCTGCCTTCGACTCCAAATGATTTGAGAAGGGGAGGGGGGACCTCTGTGCTCAATGGATTTGGTGCAAGTAAATTAATTCTAGTGGACCCATTACACACAGAGCCCCCTTTTCAAAGCTCCAAGCCTCTTCGCCTGCTCTGTAGCAATGAGAAAGAGAAAGAGAAAGGCAGATTACTGCAAACAGAAATAAAAAAAAAAAGGGTATGAAAGGGAGAAAAGAGGCCTTGAAGCCTTTCATATCATTTGAGTTTTTCAAGTGCGTTATTTTTGGGGAGGGTGGACGTATGAAAAGCCAATTGGAGTTTTTTTTTGTTTTTAAGTGCGCTATTTAAGCACCATGAATATAAGCGCAAGAGCAACAGTTGACTGAGTGTACTGTGGTGAAGCTTTGTGTCCACGGATGAATCAAATTCATTATATTCAACTCTTTGTGTTTTATCATGAATGTAGGGTTAGTTTCACAAGACTGTGTCTGTTTAGGATAATTATAATTTAATATTTTCCTTTCATAAAGTTATCACTGTAGATGTCTAAAATTTTAATCAAAGCAGATTTTGTACATTGACTTTGAAGTACCCTGACAGTTTAAAATTCAAAGGAAAGCTTTTTTAGTTTTTGAAAGAAAAGCAAGGCTCATTCTAATGGCATTGAAGCAGAGATTATTATAACTAATTAGAAGTCACACATCTGTTAGCTTTTGGTTTGTGACTTATTTTTGTGTTTTTGAGTAAAATTATATACTTCAAAATGTATTGCTGTTATTAAGTGAACTTAGAGAATAAAATAAAAGAGAACTATTTATTTGATGTGACTATTTTTCTAATTTCTATCTATACAGTCCCAAGAAAATACGTAATGGAATAAAATATATTGAATGTGATCAGTATTGTACCATTGATAAATTGAAGTTGGATTGCATTTACAAGCAAAATATGTTCTGTGTTGTGTTAATATAATTCTGTTCATTAAGTAGTCATGAAATATTAACTAAATCAATTGTGCAAATTTGTAGGCATTCCTTATCTTAAAATCTTGTAATTTGGAATGCTGATACTGTAAAATAGTTATTTTGTTCAATGGCATGTTATTTATAACCTTAATCATAGCTATTCAGTAAGATAACAGAAACATATCAATAGTGCATAATGGTTATAAATGTTTCCATCTAATTAAGTTTAGGCTATTTTCTTAATATAATAACTTATATTTTCAAATGCATAATGCATTTGATCATCAACATATCAATCACCAATATATGTTTTAAATATGCTTAAAAATATAAAAGCAGCCATAAAATTGTTTCCTTTCTCAAAGCTTGTAATTGAAGAGTTTGCCATGCCCTATTTGATAACTGAAATAACTGAATTTTTATTATTTTCCTACTAATATGATCACTACTTTGGGATTTTGCATTGAAATATAAATTGTGGGATGGGAAGACATATAAGGGAATTTTCAAACCTTCAAACACTAAAATATCCAATGAAATTTGTAAGTAGTAAGCTGTTAATTTGATGTGCTTGGGGAGGAAATAGTTTGAGGAAAAATCTGAAAGGTTAAGAGAAACTTAGAGAAATTATTATTTTTTCTTATTTGTAGTAAATAAAAGTAAAGCCACTAGATTCTTTGCTGTAGATAGAATAGAAAAGCTATCTTTAAAGCCAGAACTACAATTAGCAGAACGAGATTGATCATGACCATGTAGCCACTTACTTAGATGGGGTTAATTCTCTGATTCACAGAGTCAGTGGTTGGAGTCCTTTCTCCTCATGAGGAAGAGTTTATTTCAGTATTAAAATATTAACCCCTAGATTCCTGAATGACACATATAAAAGCTACCTCCTACAGGGAAAGGGCTTGGAAAAGCTGTGATTTCTTCATAGACCCTTGTAAGTACCATGTTGCTTAAACTGAGAGGTGTTTAAGTGTCCACTAGCCAAAATGAGTTATACCCCTGTTCCTTGCTGAGTACCCTGTAAAAACAAATAAAACAATAACAAAGAATTAAAGGATAAATAAGTGCTTCTAAATTGCTCATAAACATAAGGTGAACCAAGAGTAGAATTATTCACATGTTTATCCTTATAAGCCAAAAGTTATTTGGCATAAGCTCCTCAAGCGTACAATTATGGGACTTTTCTTTCATGCAGTGTGATTTGTGTATATGACTCAGTGCACTCTAGTCAGAATTATTCTTTTTCAAACATTCAGTCTGTTGAATATGTTTTGGAAAAATAAACTGTTACTTAGTTTAGAGCTTTTACCTTATTACCCTCAATATATTGCTATTTTCTTTAAAAAAAGAAAAAGACGTTAAAAGCTCACAGCAAACACTTTGTATAAATAACAAAATGTATTCCTTGCTTTGTGGTCATTGCGTGACCAGACAGTCGAGGACTGGATTTTTGTAAGGTTTTACAGCTGCAAGGCAAAAGCATCTGTTCATTGCAAAGCCGTCATTGTTTAATTTTGACACTGACTTTTACATGCATCTTGTACCAAGCATTGGATTAGATGCCACTAAGATGAAATTTAAGTTGCTCTTAAAGTACAGCTGTCTCCATATATGGGCCTTGTAGCTTAACTAAAATAGACAGACATAGAATCAATCAGAATCTTTGTACAGGGTCACTTCACAAGCCTGGAGAGGCTTAGAGGAAGCATATAATGATATTATTTATTGTGAATGACTCAAAAAACTACTGTCTAGGCTTACTTAGTATATATAGAGGTATCTTACTTCTACTTAAAGGTATTGAAACCATTATTGAATATTTAGTTTTTTTTAAAATAGATTTTACTGGGTAAAGTATTAGAGCACGTCTGTATATGTTGGGCATTAGTCATCCGTAATCTTTGTAGGGAAAAAAAGAGATCAGTTTATTGATCTCTTAATGTAGTAATTGACTGAATATAAAACTCATTCGAAAATCACTCTGCTAAAGTCTTGAAAAGTGGACATTTTTATAGAATGATAATTTTTCTTTAATGTTTCAAGTGAATGAAAAATGAAAGAGCACTTCACTTCCCAGGTTTCCTGGGATTGTGTGAATTTCTACCCAGCTGGTCCAAATTGATTGATACAGGGCCAAATATTTGTCTGCCTACATTTCAAAGTCTATAATTTGCTAATGAATTGTGGTAATAATCTTTCATCATACATGAAAGATTTAGCCAAACAATTTGCTAAGTATGTATTTTGATCATAAAATTTTTGGACTTAAACCAAGCTTTACATCTATTTTACAGCTATTGCATGGGGGTGGATTGAGGGCAGTTTGAAAAATAGTATTGAACATGGACACTTGATGAGAAAGAATGAAGGAAACAAGGTCTCTTGGAAATGAATAATGCTGGGAAAGTCCTATGAATGACTGAGGAAAACACATTATATTTGCATCAATAATATGTAATTGATATTTTTTAAATGTCAGCATCGTTTTTGCTTGCAATGTCCAGAAATTGTGTTGTGCAAAGTATATTGAAGCAAAGAATGAATCCTTCCCAATTTTTGGCTATAGCTATTTTACATACTGGTATGGAATAATTTCCTAAAAGTTTATGCTTTGGAAGTCAAATGTTCACAAATTTTATTTATTTATTTATTTGTTTGTTTGTTTGTTTGTTTGTTTGTTTATTGAGGTAGGGTCTCACTCTGGCCCAGGCTGACCTGGAATTAACTATGTAGTCTCAGGGTGGCCTCGAACTCACAGCCATCATTCTACCTCTGCCTCCCGAGTGCTGGGATTAAAGGCGTGAGCCACCACGCCTGGCTAAATGCTAACAAATTTTGAATAAGTGAAATCAAAAGAATTAAAACTAAGGATTTACAAGTGAAAATTAAAAAAAAATAATGAAAAAATGTGATTTGATCAATTCAAAAAGAATCTGAAACAACCTTAGTTAAGCTTTGGAAATGACTTGCAGGCATTTGAGAGAATTTTTTTTTTCTCCCTTTCCAAAACAAATATTGTGCAAAGGACAATTGGGCTTATATTTCCTGGAAGATAATGTGGCATTAAGTAACTTCTGTTTGGGAAAATGCAAACCTCACTTAACTATTTTGGAAGATGAATAGAAAATATACTGCAGAGGATTACCTTATAGAGTAAGAGGGCAAAAAATATTCAAAGTCTCTTTACACATGTAAAATTTCATGGTTAGAAGTCAAGGTGCCATCACTTCCTGTTGACTGGTAGTCTAAATTTCTTCCATATTGTACATGAGGAGAATGTGAAATATTATTTCCCTTGCTAGTCATTTAATAGTAGTAAAAACAGAATAATAGTAAAAACAAAAGAAAAAAATGAGAATGAAAGCAAAACATTTTATCCTATAGAGAGAACCCATGTATGTTATAAGAAAGATGGACCTTTGTTTTTATACATTTTAAAGATAAATAAACAGAAATTTTTGTATCCCTGCTAGACTTCTTGAATATGTGATTGCTACATTTTCATAGCATTAATTTTTATTCACTTATATTAATTTTTTGTTTGCTAAGGTAAAGCCTGTTTTAAGTGTTAATACAGTGAGCCCAAGACAATCTTAAAGTTGTTAGTAAAGTTAAAGATCTATATGTCATGTCTAACCAACCACAGCTTTATTTTAGATGAAAATCTTTTCTACAACTGACTTTCTCAGCCCCTGTTTTGCTAATAGTTAAATCTTTATCAACTTCATATTATAAATTTATAGCCATATTTAAGAAAACATTATAATAAAGTTTTTTTTTAATTTGAGTACTTTTATTTTTTTCTTCCCTGCATTATTATATAAAAGTGCTATAGTCATTATGGCAGAGAAATGACATGAAAACCACACAAATAAAATTAATATAAATATAATACAAAAGTTCCTGATTTTTTTAATAAAAATTCAATGTCAAAAACAAGTACTAGATTTACAGATATTAATTCAAACTTTGCTATTGACATTTGTTTTTATTCCTTATGGAATTATTATCATAAAATGCACTTTACATTTACATGCCTGTATTCACCTGATGAAATGTAAATGAGGCTCTTATGTTTTTATCGTCATTTGATTGTTGTCATCCTCATCAGTTAAGCATTACTACATTTCTACTGAACTGAGAGCTGTTTCTCTTTATCCTTCACATTTCTTAGTAAATAAACAGATTTAATGAAATATAATTCCTTGCTGGTAAAATTTTCTATTAATGACATGCTTATGTATGTATATACACATAAATCACTTTGAAATTTGAAGTATGAGAGATACAGTAAAATGTCTAAGAATTTTAATGTGTAATGATAATTTTAATTTCAAATTAAACACTTTTTGCATGAAGTGGACAAAATCTGAAGCATATTTACAAAGTGAATGTGGTCCATATATTAATAAACACACGTTATAAATCTAAGCAAGTGTTGATTTCCAATTAGTCATCTGTGTTGGTGATGCACATAGTTATTTTTCAAAAGTTATTCTAGGTTTCTAGAAACTGGCTTTGGAGTTACCATGTTTCTTTTCTCTCTTTTAGTGACTTCACTTCTGGCAATTTTTAGTTCTCTGAAGGTGGAACTTGTTTTGTTAAAACTACCACAAGTAATTTGAAGCCAAGTATTATTCAAGTCAATTTAATATGGCTAGTCAGATTTGTGGTTATTCAGTTTAGATGTCTCTTTTCTGAGTTCCATCTCTCTTTGTGACTACATATCAGGCATAGCATTTACCACATTCACTTGTAGTTACCTGTGTACTTACTTTTTTTTCCCCCATAAGACTATGTGCACCTAATATAGGAAAAGTATCAAATTTATATTCCAGGGCCTATCACACAGAGGAACTGTGTTTAATGAATCACTAAATTAGAAAGGAGAATCTATTAAGCAATGAGATATTTCTACTTCAATACATTTTCAAAAGAAGCTGTGCAAGTATTTCTGAGTACTTTTGCTTTAAAAATATTAATGCTGATGGCTGGAGAGATGCTTAGTGGTTAAGGTGCTTGCCTGTGAAGCTAAAGGACCCATGTTCAGCTCTCCAGATCCCACGTGAGCCAGATGCACAAAGGTGAGACAAGTACAAGTTTGCACATCCCAAAAGGTGGCATAAGCACCTCGAGTTCAATTGCAGTGGCTGAGGCAGTGGTGTGCCAATTCTGTCTCTCAAAATTTTTTTAAAAAATAGTAATATTAAAATAAACACATTTTTCTTTGAAAATTGATGGTTGGTATACAGTGAAATAAGTTTCATTGTGACATTTTCACTGACATATATCATTATACTGCCTTTTCCCTTGTTTCCACGCAGTATCCCTTCAATTGACCCTCTTCCCCAAATTCCTCTCCCTCTCACAGTCCCCATTCTACTTGTATGTCCAACACACAAATATTTGAATATATGTGTCTATATACAAAACATATACACTCATAAGCTTAGATTCCCTATTTAGGAGAAAACATGTGATAATTTACTTTTCTGAGTCTGGCCTATTTCTAATAACTTAATAATTACAGTTCCATTCATTTTCCTTCAAATATCAGTGTTTTTTACAGATGAATACAACTGTATATGTGTACCATGTTTTATTTGTTCATTCTGTTGGTGAACATCTAGGCTAGTACCATATCTTATCTGTTTTGAATAGTGTAGCAGTAAACATGGTTGTGTAACTATCTTCTGGGGTGTGTGGGTTTGTACCCACTTAAGGTATAGCTGGATCAAAGATAGTTCTTTTTTTTTTTTTTTTTGTGGAACCTCCATACTCATTTCCAAAGTGGCTGTCAGTTTATATTTCCATGTCCTGTATATAAGCATGCTTTCCCCCATATCCTTGCCAGCATTTTTTGGTTTTTGTTTTCTTCATGATAGTCATTCACACTGGGGCAAGATGGAATTTCAAAGCAGTTTTTAATTTTCAGTTTCCTGAATTCTAAGGATATTTTACACTTTTTCACACTTATCAAGTGTTAGCCATTTATATCCCTAATTTTTAGAATGCCTATTCATTAACTCATTTATTAATTACATGATTTGGGGGAGTTAAATATAGGAGTTCTTTTTAGATTATAATAAACATGTTTTCTAAAAAAGCTTGTTAACATCTCTAGGATTTGGGTATTAAGTCTCATGTGCATTTTTTTAATGAGGCTAAAGATAGTTTACACAAAAATGCAATATAAAAATTCTACTTTAAAATAATTTATGTCATCCTTAGTTTTTAGTATATGACAAATAATTTCTTGGCAGATTCCTTCAATGAGATTTTAGCTGAACTTAAAAAATTATTCTTTTAAAAATGTTTTTATTTACTTGCACATATGTGTGTATGTGCATGTGCACCTCTACCTAGGCACATCAGGGTCTCTTGCCACTGCAAAGGAATACTAGCTGCTTAACATCGTTTTTTACATTTGTCTTCACATGGCTATTGAGTAATTGAATCTGGGCCCACAGCCTTTGCAAGAAAGTACCTCTAACTGCTGATTCATCTTCCTGGTCCTTAAAAAATATTCTTAATCAAGGGATATAATGTTATAAAATATTTTTTACATGTTTGTGTGTATGTGGTCTGTTTTTGTATGTGTAGTCCAGAAGATAATCCCAGGTATTACCTTGAGGATCACTCTGTACCTTCTTTTGAGGCAGAGTCTCTCTTTGTCCTGAAGTTCATCAGTTAGGCTATACTGGCCAACCAGGCTCCAGGGATGCTCCTGTCTCTGTCTCACCCACATTATGATTACAGGCACATGACACCATGCCTAGTATTTTGTACTTGAATTCTGGTTCCTTGTGCATGTAAGATAAGCAGCTTTACCCACAGAGCTCTCCCCTCCAGCCCATGTTAAAGAATTTAATCTACCAAATAATATTTCTCAACTGTCAGTATGGTTGTGGCAGTGAAAAGATTGTATTATTGCTGTGGTGAACTTGACTTCTAATTCTCATGCCAGTAACAACCTACACAAAATTCATCTTTCCCTGAGTCACCTGATTTTCACTTTTCATATTTGGAGTTTTATAATGTAAAATGGTAGTAACTTAAAGTTTTTGTTAGCAAAAGTGTAATGTCTGGGGACCTTAAAGTATATTTAAAATTCTTCTCAATTAAACTTGTATACACTTTTATTTAAGAACTTCAGTTCTTTTATTTTTCTTTCTGACTTTTCTTTAGCTATGGCCATAGTGAGAAGTAGGGTAGAACCTTTAAGAGATAGAGCCTAGTGCCAGGTGATTAAGTCATTGTGTTTGTTGTACTGGGAAGGGGTCTTGTGGGAATAGGAAGATAGGGGAATAGAGGAAGGAAGGGGTATACTAAGAGACTGGGGAATGGATCCATCAGGAAGTAGTCACTGTGTATGTAAATGTGCAAATATGTCACTATGAAGCATCAGTATTCCTTTAATCCTTAAGGTGTTATTTAGAGGATCTAGGTTTGAAATAGAATCTCTTATTGCTATGCAGCTTGAATTCCTATCAATCAGGACTTTCCTCTTAAATAATGCATATTTTATATCTCAAAATAGCCTTTTTGCTTTATATGCATATATAGCACAAGACTGAAATGAATTGCATTTGTGTGTTTGTGTGTATGTGTGTGTGTGCATAAACGTAGTATAAATCAAAATTCCAAAAGCACTGAAATCAGGATGTGGAAGAGATCTGCACATCCATTTTTGTTGCAGCACTATTTTCAGCCACCAAGATACGGAAGCAACCTACATGTCCACCAATGAATAGATGGATTTAAAACTGTGGTAAATATATGCATTGGAATACTGTTAAGCCTTTAAAAAAAAGAAGGAGCTTCTATGATTTATAACAATGTGGATGAACCTTGTAGACATTCCACCCTTTTTTAATGACTGAGTAAAAACCATTCTATCGTTATGCTATGTTTATAACTATCATTTGCCTACTTTCTTCTTTTGACATTTAGCAAGAATCCCGTTATTGTGTATATAATTTATGCCTACATTTTATGAGGATGCATGTTTGCAGTTCTTTTGGAATATGTCTAGGAGTAGAGTTGTTGGGTCAGTTGGTGACTGCATTGTTTTTTTTTTTTTGTTTGTTTGTTTGTTTGCTTTTCTCATATTGTATTAAGAAGCATGCAATTTTCCATTTAATCATTTATTTATTCATTTCAGACCAGTCAAGTAACATTCACATTGAATGTAACCATCACTACCATCTATCTTCAGAACGTTTTGTTTTCTCAAAGTGAAACTGCATGCTGATTCACTATAACTGCCCATTAATTTCTCCCCACAACTATACACACTACTATTTTATCCTCCTTACAATCATGCATCATATGAGATCTGCTGTGCCTAACTTTTGTTGCTTAGGTTAGTGCCTTCAAGGTTTATTCATGTTGCAATAAGTCAAAATTGTTCCTTCTTGAGACTGAGAATATTCTACTTTATGTAAATATAACATTTTATTTATATTTTCCTTTTTTTAAATCTTTTCACCTGTTGATGAGTCCGTATATTATTTGTACCTTTTGGCTATTATGAATAGTGCTCCTGCACCCATGGGTGTACAAGCATATCTTTGATATCCCACTTTCCAGATTTGTGAGAATATCCTAAGAAGTAGAACTACTAGATCAAATGGTAATTCATTGCTTGAGGTTTTGAAAAATTATTCTTCCCTCCCTCCCTCCCTCCCTTCTTTTTATTTTTGGTTTTGCAACGTAGAGTCTCACTCTAGCCCAGGCTGATCTGGAATCCACTATCACTGTGTAGTCTCAGGGTAGCCTTGAACTCATGGTGATCCTCCTACCTCTACCTCCCAAGTACTGTGATTAAAGGCATATGCCACCATGCCCTGCAAGGCACTATTTTTCATAAACATTGGCTGGCTACACTGTACATTCCCTTTAGCAATGCACAATTGATTAAATTTCTCACATCATCACCAATATGTGTTGTTTCATGCATTTTATAAAATAACAGTCATCTTAATTGCCATAAATTGGTATTTCATTGTGGTTTCAGTTTGCATTTTCCTAATGACTAGTTCTAACATTAGTTAATGTGTTGATTGGCCACTAGTGTATGGTTTTTTTAGATAAGTATCCATTTATATCTGTTTTATATGCCTGTTTAGGTAAGGGAGTACATTTTAGAATGATGAAAATGATTGGGAATTAGTGATGGTGTGAATATATTGAAAATCACTGAATTATACCCTTGAAAATAAAATAAACAAAAAATTATTATGGACTGTTGAGGTCTTCTAAGCTACACCAATCAAGTGAAAAATTATCAAAGAAAGGAAGATTAGAAAACTTTGAATGTAACACATGTAGATTTAAGAGTACAAAGTTTTTGGATAGGCAGATGCCTCATGGTTAGGAGCACTTATTTGTTTAAGCGTAAGGGCTTGTGAGGGCTTGAAATGCTCAAGCTTTGTTAACCAGAACCCAACTAAAGGTACTGTCTGTAACCTCAATCCATGATGGTACCTCTTGAAAGTATGGAATGCAGTATGGAATGGAAATAACTCCAACCATTCCAAGAAGCTGATTGCTAATTACCTGGGAATTTTTGGTAGTTTGAGGTCAGCTATGGTGAGAATGTTTAACCACTGGAAATTGGCAAACTCCTCAAATGATGTCTTTTTGTTTCAGGAGATCCACTGTAGTAGTATACAACTCTTTGTGAGTCTCTAAATCCCACTAGTTTCTGATCTTCTTTAGCTCCATTTCTTCTGGAATGCCTGGAGTATTGTAGGCATACTCTTTGCCAAATTAATGAATAAAAAAGTGATTATATATGTCATTTGCTTTATTCCTCTGTGACCTAACCCCTTCTGGCAGATGCTGAATTTTCAGAGCTAGTGTATATTTTGGAATTGAGTTTGAAAATAGCACATTGTTAGGCTATCGTTTCTGTTTGAGTTTGATTTTTTTTTTTTTTTTTTTTGGTTTTTCGAGGTAGGGTTTCACCCTAATCTGGGCTGACCTGGAATTCACTCTGTATTGTCAGGATGGCCCTGAACTCACAGCGATCCTCCTGTCTCTGCCTCTCGAGTGCTGGGATTAAAGGCAGGCGCCACCACGCCTGGCTTTTGAGTTTAATTTTTTAAAAGTCTGTAAGGGTCAGGCATGGTGGTGTACACCATTTGGGTTTTTTTTCTTCTGGTTTTTATAGGAAGGGTTTCACTCTAGCCCAGGCTTTTGGAATTCGCTATGGAGTCCCAGGCTGGCCTCAAACTCACAGCAATCCTCCTACCTCAGCCTCCTGAGTGCTGGGATTAAAGGCATGCGCCACCTGGTTGATGGTGCACATCTTTAATCCCATCACTCAGGAGGCTGAGGTAGGAGGAATACTGTGACTTCAAGGGCAGCCTGAGACTATATAGTACCAGGTCAGCCTGGGCTATAGTGAGACTTTACCTTGACAAAGAAACAAAAATAAATTAATAAAAATGAAAAAATAGCCGGGTGTGGTGGCGCATGCCTTTAATCCCAGCACTCAGGAGGCAGAGATAGGAGGATCACCATGTTCAAGACCACCCTGAAA
Organism: Dipus sagitta; assembly: GCA_036346955.1. Classification (NCBI taxonomy): domain Eukaryota; kingdom Metazoa; phylum Chordata; class Mammalia; order Rodentia; family Dipodidae; genus Dipus; species Dipus sagitta. Next base: position 86,901,125 of record CM070773.1, read on the forward strand.
CGACATAATGAATTCCAGGTGGGCCTGGGTTAGATCGAGACCCTACTTTGGGGGAAAAAAAAAGTCTCTAAGGATGGAGCTTCAATCTGTTACTACCTTGTTAAGTTACTCCTGCTGTGATTTTGCTACCTGTCTTAGCATATATTGCTTTAATCTTTCCATGTCCAGGTTTGGATTTAAGAGGTTTAACTACTTCAAATTAATTGAAAGATTTCCTTTCACATTATAAGAAGTAACTAAGTGATTAATTCTCCCTAGTCATAGAAAGTATAAATGTGATCACATGAAAGTATAATGTCTTAGGTTTTAAATATTACTTTTTCTTTTTTTTTATTGGTTTTTCGAGGTAGGATTTCACTCTGGTACAGGCTGACCTGGAATTAAATATTACTTTTATGATGCTGTTTAAGATTTTTTAAGTATCGTATTAATGTGTTAAAACAACTTCTACTGCATTAAAGTTCCTATCATTTTATCAAAAGTAGTATTGTTATAAAATACATTTTAACTTCAATTTTTGAGTCATTTTAATTAATTTTTTCTAAAATATCTTCTGTAGTTATACTATAAATCTTTTTAATATCTTTTGTAGTTATACTATAACTCTTTTTTGTTTGTTTGTTTGTTTGTTTGTTTGTTTTTCAAGGTAGGTTCTCCCACCAGCCTATCCTAACCTGGATTTTACTATAGAGCTTTAGAGTGGCCTCAAACTCATGGTGATCTCCCTACCTGTGCTTCCCAAGTGCTGGGATTAAAGGGGTGTACCACCACACCTGACTATAATACATATCTGAAAACCAGTATTTTCTAACTATTTTATGTGATATTTGTCATCTAAATTTATATGTAATCTTTAAATTTTATTTATTTATTTGTGTGTGTATATTTATATATATGTATTTGCCAGAATCTCTTGCTGCTGCAAATGAACATCAGACACATGTGCCACTCTGCATCAGGTTTTTCATGGGTTGGAGGTTCTCAAGAAAGCACTGCCAAACACTGAGCCATCTAGTCTACAAATTCTTTGAAATTTTGGAGAAGATAGATAATATGATCAAATTGTAACACCAAGTATTAAATACTAGAAATAGCAAATTATTTATGAAATTTTGTTTTATGTTCATACGCCATATTTATTATTCCTAAAATTATGTGAAATCCTGTTCAAAAAGACTGCTGTGTGGGCTCGAGAGTTGGCTTAGAGGTTAAGGCACTTGCCAGTAAAGCCAAATGACCCAGGTTTAATTCTCTAGTACACACATAAAGCCAGATGCATAAGGTGCCACATGCGTGTGGAAATTTGTTTGCAGGGGCTAGATGTGCCCATTCTCTTTCTATCTGCTTCTCTCTCTCTCTCTCTCTCTCTCTCTCTCTCTCTCTCTCACACACACACACACACACACACACACACACACACTTTTTTTTGCCAGGCGTGGTGGCACATGCCTCTAATCCCAGTACTTGTGAGGCAGAGTTAGGAGGATTGGTGTGAATTCAAGGCCAGCCTGGGCTAGAGTGAGATATAGTTATTTTACTGTTGTAACTGGAGAGTTACTTTAATCAATGTATAACATAATTTTAGAATTATTCTTGTTTGCTTTCACTTCAACCAATAGGCTAAATCTTATTTATTTATTTATTAAAGAGTAAAGTAGAATTTATATGATGTATGTGCCAGGGCCTCTTTTCACCACAAACAAAAGAAGCATGTTCCACATTGTATATCTGGTTTTATGTGGGTACTGGGGAATCAAACCCTAGCCAGCAGGCTTTGCAAGCAAGTTCATTTAAATGCTAGGCTATCTCCAGCCTAGGTTAAATATTTTGTTGGTATTATTGGAACATATAGAAAGTTACATTAGACTGCATGTATATTTGTTGTTCTTATTAAAAGTACCAAAACATTCAAAAAGTTCTAATTAGGCGTAAGTACACTCTTTCGCTACAGCTACATTTAATTTAAAAAATTTTTATTTTTTTATTATTGACAACTTCCATAATTACACACCATGATAATTCTCTCCTCCTTCACTTCCCCTTCACAATTCCACTCTCCATCATATCCCATCTCCCTCTCAATCAGGCTCTTTTATTTTGATGTTATCATTTTTTTCCTCCTATTAGTCTTGTGTATGTAGTGCCAGGCACTGCGAGGTCATGGATATCCAGGGCATTTTGTGTCTGGAAGAATGCATTGTAAGGAGCCCTCCTCTTCCTTTGGCTCTTACATTCTTTCTACCACCACTTTCTCAGTGGTCCCTGAGCCTTGGAAGGTGTAGAGATGATTCAGTGCTGAGCATTGCTCTGTTATTTTGCATCACTGTGGTGCCTTTTCAGTCATTCCAGAGGTCACCACCATCTGAAAAGAGAAGCTTCTCTAACTAAGGGTGAGAATAGCATTAATAAATGTGTATGAACATTAGGAAAAGTGCTTACTGGGAAATTTGGTGATGCATTTATCCAGACACCAGAGGTGTTACACCCCTAGGCCTCATGACTTCCCTTGTCATGCCACTATTTCCCCTGTTGGCTTATTTAGCCTCACTGGCCCAACTTAAGGCTTGCAGTGTCCACTGTTGTTTATCTCCATTGATGACTTCTCTCTCTCTCCCATGGAGCTGCCTCCAGCATAGCTTTTTCCAACTTACTGTCAGCTGGTCTATAGGGAGGAAGTTTTCAGCTCAGCTCTAGCAAGATTTCTCAGTGACCTTGCAGCCCAAGCATGTGAAGTCTTCAGCAATAGGGTCTTACCATCTATTCCTGGAGGGAAACCAGGTGCCTCGGCAATGGCCTATAATGTTTTAGGGGCATCAGAAACCTCCCTGGCCAACAACTCAGTGGAAGGTATCCCATCCCTGGCACTCAATTTTTCTAGTAACAATCTATGGCTTCTAGATGCACCATTGTCAATAAAAGCAGGTTTTCATATGACTTATTCATACACTCTTAGATTTTGATTAACCCTGCCCCCACCCTTTTATTCAATGTTGTCTCTTGGCCGCACTTTGGCCTTTCCACCCCCCAGTAATCTTTTTTTCTACTTACTTACTTACATACATACATGCATGCATACATACATACATACCTATAAAATACCATCCTCTTAAGTCCTCCCTTCTCCTCCTTCCCATTTATAGCCCTTTCTAGCCTCTGCTACTGAGTTTTATTCTAAGTTATACACAAGTCCAAACATTTCTAGCTAGGGTCCACATATGAGAGAGAACACACAGCACTTGGCTTTGTGGGCATGAATTATAGAGGTACATATTTTGACATGAGCTACTTTATTCTACACCAAAATGTGCTGTGGAGAATTAACACAACAAAGATAGTAAAGCTATTCGATTAAAGAAAATGAAAATAGAATGATGACATTCTAATAAACCTTGCCTGTTTCATAGGAAAGTTAAGTGACACTGATCAGAACAACCAAAAACTCTTGATTGCATTAAACATTTATAGTATGCTACTATTTTCTGCTGAAAGTGTATGAGGCTTTCATTAAAGCACTTGCAAAAAATAGTAAACACTTGAAATTTACAAACAATTAAAGTTAGCTACTTTTTTGCTTTCCTGACAGTCAAGGTCATTATAAAACTTGGCATAAAAGCAGCATGAAGCTGGAAACAGTGGCACACAATTTATTTTATTTTTTCTTTCAAAAATTCTTTTTATTAACAACTTCCATGATTATAAAAAATACCCCATGGTAATGCCCCCCCCTCACTTTCCCCTTTGAAACTCCATTCTCCTTCATATCCCCTCCCCATCCCAATCAGTCTTTCTTTTATTTTGATGTCATCATCTTTCCTCCTATTATGATGGTCTTGTGTAGGTAGTGTCAGGCACTGTGAGGTAATGGATATCCAGGTCATTTTGTGTCTGGGGGGAGCACGTTGTAAGGAGTCCTACCCTTCCTTTGGCTCTTAAATTCTTTCCACCACCTCTTCTGCAATAGACCCTGAGCCTTGGAAGGTATGATAGACATATTGCAGTGCTGAGCACTCCTGTCACTTCTTTCCAGCACCATGATGCCTTCTGAGTCATCCCAAGGTCACTGCCATCTGAAAGAGAAGATTCTCTACCAAAAGTGAGAAGTAGCATTAATATAAGAGTATGAGTATTAAGAGAAGTGCTTGCTGGGGTGTTTGATAAGCATAGTATATACATATAGCCAGACAGCAGCAGACGTTATACCCCTAGGGCTCATGACTACCCATGTTTTAAATTTTCTGTACCAGGGTTGTATTCCCTCCCATGGAGTTGGCCTCCAGTTCAATTAGAGGGCAGTTGGTTTCCATCATGACAGACGTGCCACTATTGCACCCATTGGCTCATTTGGCCTGGATAGCCAAATATAAGGCCTGCTGTGTCCACTGTTGAGTATCTTCACTGGAGATTTCTCTTTCTCCCATTGAACTGCATGCAGAATGGCTTCTTCCATCTATAAGCTGGTCTACATGGATGGAGGAGGTTATCAGCTCAGTTCCAGCAGGATTTCTCAGTGGCCTAGCAGCCCAAGTATGTGGAGTCTTCAGCAATAGGGTCTTGCGATCTATTCCTGGTGGGAAACTATGGGCCTCGGCAATGGCCTGTAATGTTTTGGGGGCATCAGAGACCTCCCTGGCCAACAACTCACTGGATGTTATCTCATCCCTGGCACTGAAAATTTTCTAGTAACAATCTATGGCTCCTGAGCATTCCATTGTCCAAAAAAGTAGGTTTCCATATGATTAATTTATATCCTCTTAGATTTTGATTAGCCCTCCCTCCACCTTTCCTTTACTCAATCTCTTCCCCTGACCTCACTTGAGCCTTTTCACCCCCGTTAATCTATTCTTCTACTTACATATATACAACACCATCATATTAAGTACCCCCTCCCTTCCTTTCTCTTCCCTTTATATCACTTTTCTAGCTTTTAGTGGACTATGGTTTAAGTATTGTGGATCTAGAATGAAGTTATGAGTGCATTTTATGCATTTGAATTCATGGAGAAAATGCTTGTCAATTGATGCCAGTACTTTCCAGAACAAATTATGACCCAGTGCTTAGAAACCAATTATACTCAATTGTAGCTTTAATACAGAATTATAGATATAAAATTCTCTACCACCCCTTCTAATTTACAATTGATGAATTTAAGTTCTGCTCTACTTTGTAGTAATCATTTACTTGAATTCTGTGGGCCTATAGAAGCACAAAGAAATTAATTTTATAATTTGAAAATAGCTGCCAGGTTACACATCCAAACAATCTGACTTTGGAATCCACACTCTTTTATTCACAGTATATTGCTGAAAGAATCAGTCCTTGAACAAATAATTCTCTTATGTAACCTGGTTTTCTCTACTAGAAAACAGGACTTTCAAGGATATAGTATATAATGAAGTCTTTATTGGTTTTAAAAGCCTGCTTTTGGTTCTGGGAAGATGGCTCAGTTGGTGAAGTGCTTGCTTACTGTAAAACAATGAGAACCTGAGTTCAGATCCCCAGCACCCATGTACAGTGCAATGAAGTATACCTGTACCCTCAGCACTGTAGAGGCAGAAAGAAGAGGATCTCTTTAGATTGCTGGTTAGCTATTTAGAAAAATCAGTGAGCTCCAGCTTCATTGAGATATTTTGATTTTAATAAAGGGAGAAAGAAAGAAAAATGGGGAAAGAAAAGAAAAGTAGAAATTGAAAAATATATCACATTTTATTTCTGGCCTTTTCATTTATTCACACTCACACGTATGTGGGCATACATGCATACCATATACATACCTGCACCTGAAAACAAACAAAAAATACTTAACTTTCCCCAGCCAATAAATGCCAGAGACCTGGGCTTCCCCATTTAGTCCTTCTGTATCTACAGACTGGCTTCTAGACAATGCTTATTGGCTAAACTCACAACAATTGCTCATTATTGGATCCTCCTTGATTTAATTCTTACAACTCTGTAAGCCCCAATTTGCCTCCAAGTAATATCCAAACTAAAAAATTTAGAGCATATTGGGCTAGGGATATATATTCAGTAATAGAGTTCTTGCCTAGGAGGTGCAAGGCCCTGAGCTTAGTATCTAGCACTGTAAGAAAATAGAAACAGGTGTATGCCATCGTGTAAGACTCCGTATTACCAAGAAACAAGAGAATACTCAAATCTTTTTTTTAAAAATAAATTATTTGCGTTCTTATTTATTTGAGAGAGTCAGAGAGAGAGAGACAGACAAACAGAGAGAATGGGCTCTCCCATGCCTCTAGCCACTGCAAACGAACTCCAGACACATGCACCACTTTTTGCATCTGGCTTACGAGGGTACTCCAAAATGGCACCTGGGTCCTTTGGCTTTGGGGCAAGCACCATAACTGCTAAGCCATCCCTCCCACGCTTAAAAACAGACGTAAGTGTGTGTGTGTGTATGTATGTGTATATGTGTGTGTGTGTGTGTGTGTGTGTGTGTGTGTATGTATGTATAATATTTATTTGAGGGAGAAAGAAAGGTGCACCAGGGCCTCTAACCACTGCAAAGAAATACTGGACACATGCGCCACCCTGTGCTTTATGTGGGTACTGGGGGATTGAACATCGGTCCTTTGGCATTGCCAGCAAGCACTTTAACTGGTAGGCCATTTCTCAAGCCCATAATACTCAATTTGTTTTTCTTTTTTTCCTCCTTTTTTTTTTTTTTTTTTTTTTTTTTTTTTTTTTTTTGCTGGTACGCTTGCTTGCCTCTTCCCTTCCCTTTCCTCCCCTCCCCTCCCCTCCCCTCCCCTCCCCTCCCGCCTCCCTCCCTTCCTTCCTTCCTTCCCTTTTGGTTTTTGAGGTAGGGTCTCGCTCTGGCCCAGGCTGACCTGGAATTTACCATGCAATCTCAGGCTGTCATCGAACTCATGGCCATCCTCCTACCTCTACCTCCCAATTGCTGGGATTAAAGGCGTGCGCCACCATGCCCTGTCTTATTTATTTACTTTTTAACCAATATATTTTTTAAGAACTTCCATGATTATAAGCAGTATCCCATGGAAATGCCCTCCCTCCCCCCACTTTCCCCTTTGTAACTCCATTCTTCATCATATCCCCTCCCCCCTCTCAATCAGTCTCTCTTTTATTTTGATGTCATGATCTTTTACCTCTATTATGATGGCCTTATGTAGGTAGTGTCAGGCACTGTGGGGTCATGGATATCCAGGCCATTTTGTGTCCGTAGGAGCATGATGTAAGGAGTGCTACCCTTCCTTTGGCTCTTACATTCTTTCCGCCACCTCTTCCACAATGGACCCTGAGCCTTGGAAGGTGTGGTAGAGATATTGCAGTACTGAGCACTCCTGTCACTTCTTCTCAGCACCATGATGCCTTCTGGTTCATCTCAAGGTCACTGCCATCTGGATAGAGAAAGTTCTGTGCCAAAAGTGGGAATAGCATTAATATATGGGTATGAGCATTAATACATGGGTATAAACATTAAGGGAAGTACTCACTGGACAGTTTGGTGAGCATAGTATATACATTTGGCCAGACAGCAACAGACGTTACACCCCTAGGGCTCATGACTACACCTGTTGTAGGTTTTGAGTATCAATGATGTATTCTCTCCCATGGAGCAGGCCTAAAGTCCAGTTAGAGGGCATTTGGTTTCCACCATAACAGATGTGCCATTATTGCCCCCGTTGGCTCATTTGTCCTGGCTGGCCAAATATAAGGCATGCAGTGTCCACTGTTGAGTATCTTCACTGGTGATTTCTCTCTCTCATTGAACTGCATGCAGAATGGCTTCTTTCAGCTTTCTGTCAGCTGGTCTACGCGGAGGAGGTTATCAGCCCAGTTCCAGCATGATTTCTCAGTGGCCTAGCAGCCCAAGTATGTGGAGTCTTCAGCAGTAGGGTCTTACCATCTATTCCTGGTGGGAAGCCAAGGGCCTCAGCAATGGCCTGTAATGTTTTGGGGACATCAGGGCCCTCCCTGGGCAACAACTCACTGGACGGTATCCTGTCCCTGAAAATTTCTAGTAATAATCTATGGTTCCTGAGTGTTCCATTGTCCAAAATAGTGGGTTTCCATATGATTAATTTATATCATCTTAGATTTTGATTAGCCTTCCCTCTACCTTTCCTTTACTCAATCTCTTCCCCTGACCTCACTCAGGCCTTTTCACCCTCATTATTCTTCTACTTACATATATACAATACCATCCTATTAAGTGCCCTACTCCCTTCCTTTGTATTCCCTTTGTATCTCCTTTCTAGCTTACTGGCCTTTGACACTGAGTTTTCTTCCTACTCACACAGAAGTCCAATCATCTGTAGCTAGGATCCACATATGAGAGAGAACATGCAACGCTTGGCTTTCTGGGCCTGTGTTACCTCACTTATTGTAATCCTTTCCAGATCCATCCATTTTCCAACAAATTTCATAACTTTATTTTTCTTTACCACTGAGTAAAACTCCATTGTATAAATGTGCCATATCTTCATTAACCACTCATCAGTTGAGGGACATCTAGGCTGGTTCCATTTCCCAGCTATTGTGAATTGAGCAGCAGTAAACGTGGTTGAGCAAGTATCTCTAAGGTAATGAGGTGAGTCTTTAGGATATATGCCTAGGAGTGCTATAGCTGGGTCATATGGTAGATCTATTTTTAGCTGTCTTAGGAACCTCCACACTTATTTCCGCAATGGGTGGATCAGATTGCTTTCCTACCAACAGTGTAGAAAAGCTCCTCTTTTTTCACACCCTCACTATCATTTATCATCTTTTGTTTTCATGATGCTTGGCAATCTGATAGGAGTGAGATGAATCTCAATGTAGTTTTAATTTGCATTTCCCTGATGACTAGGGGTGTAGAACATGTTTTTTTAGATGTTTATATGCCATCTGTATTTTGTCTTTTGAGAATTCTCTATTTCCATAGCCCATTTTTAATTGGCTTGTTTGGTTTCTTATTATTTAATTTTTTGAGTTCTTTGTATATCCTAGATATTAATCCTGTATCAGATGTATAGCTGGCAAAGATTTTTTCCCATTTTGTAGGTTGCCTCTTTGCTTTATTCACATTGTCCTTTGTGGTACAAAATCTTTGAAATTTCATGAGGTCTCAGCGGTTAATCTATGTTTTTATTGTCTGAGCACTTGGGGTTATATTCAGAAAGTCTTTGCCAAGACCAATATGTTGAAGGGTTTCCCCTACTTTTTCTTCTAGCAGTTTCAGAGTTTCAGGTCTGATGTTAAGTTCTTTAATCCATTTGGACTTAATTCTTGTGCATGTAGAGAGAAGAATCTATTTTCAGCCTTCTTCAGATCCATATCCAGTTTTCCCAGCTTCATTTGCTGAAGAGGCTGTCTTTTTTCCAATGAGTATTTTTAGCATTTTTATCAAATATCAGGTGGTTATAGCTACCCGAACTTACATCTGGGTCCTCTATTCTGTTCTATTGATCTACATGTCTGCTTTTGTGTCAGTGCTGTGCTGTTTTTGTTACTATGGCTCTGTAGTATGGGTTAAAATCAGGTGTGATGATACCACCAGCCTTATTTTTGTTGCTTAGTATTGTTTTAGATATTCAAGATTGGTTTTTTTTCCCCCTCAGGTAGGGTCTCACTCTAGCTCAGTCTGACCTGGAATTCACTCTGTAGTCTCAGGGTGGCCTTGAACTCAATGGCAATCCTCCTACCTCTGCCTCCCATGTGCTGCTATTAATGGTGTGCGCCACTACGCCTGGCTGATATTTGAGATTTTTTGTGCTTAAGCTTTTCCACATTGATAAGGTTTCTCAACTGTGTGAGTTCTCTCATGCACTGTGAAATCCGACTTGGAGATTAAAGTTGTCCCACATTCCTACACCTTCTCACTTGTGTTTGATCCTCGATGCCAAGTGTGATGTAACTTTTGGTAAACAGCATTCTGGCATTGCTTAAAATCATCAATCTTTGTCCAGTATACTTTCTGTTCACTTTTTAATTCTGGAAGCGTCTGAATTGAGCCTCCTACTACACTCCATGGTGCAAATCCATGCTCTAAGTTGAAGATAAAACCTGGTTTAGTCATACAGTTCCAGGAGTTTAATTTACCCAAGAAAATAAGGCTACTGTAGCTCTCCGGCATCACATCTCTATAGAGGTTTCACTGAACAACATCCAGGTGCTGCCACTGGCAGGTCAAGTACACAGCTGTCTTCAAATGACACCACCTCTTGCTCCAGAGCACGCTCACTTTCGCACAGACCCACCATGGCAGCCTACTCTGCCGTCCCACAGGGTAGTCTCAGGAAAAGGTACTCGTTCGCTACCTCTGCACTGGTCACACAGTCTGCCTTTCAGTTTACAGTTTGCTGTGAGCTTTCCCTGGCACAGAGAAGCCATTGCTGCCTGCTTCGCCCCACCGAGTTGCTGGAGAGAGGCTCAGGAGAAAGAACTTTGTGCTCCCACCTTTTTAAAGTTTACAACTGCCTTCCATAATACTCAAGTTCTTGAACATTGACTACAAGTTCCTATTTCAGTTGGTCTTACAATGTCTGATCTACATCTTCAAGTCTTAACTTTTCTTGTTCTTCTTGGTGTTTTTTATTTTTTTATTTTTTTTTTTGCTTTTTCAATCAAACACCACACAGTTTTTACATATAACTCCTTTACTTAGATGTATAAGTCTCTTGTCTGTCTGAATATTTTGGAGTTTTCTTTCTACCTTAAACATCCCCTATGACTGACTCCTCATTCTTCAGGTGTCACGTTTTTAATAACTTAGATTAAATTTCTCTGTCACCATCTACCCAATTTTATAACTAGGTTTTCATTTCATTTTTACTTTTGTCATTAAACCTAGCATGTTTTTTTCCCTCACAGGGAAAGGACCATAAGTTGTAATTATATATTTATTCACCTGTCTTTCCCTCTAGACTATAGTCTTTATACCAACAAAACCATATCTGTCTTATTCCTTGGCATGACTCTATGGCCTTGTTCAGTGGCTGCACCAAAATTCTTCTGACTGTAAGGACCTCTGTAATAAAATTCACTATTTCTCTCTTATACTGATATAGCACTCTGTGCTATATCTGGTAGCTATTATGAGAAGCTGTTCAGGTTTCCTGTACATTTTTTCATCTGAAATGAGTACATAACTTTGAATTATTTTTTTCCAAAAATTTACACCTTCCATGATTATAAAAATATATCCCATGATAGTACTCTCCCTCCCCCCACTTTCCCCTTTGAAACTCCATTCTCTATCATATCCCCTCCCCATCCCAATCAGTCTCTCTTTTATTTTGATGTCATGATCTTTTCCTCCTATTATGATGGTCTTGTGTACGTAGTGTCAGGCACTGTGAGGTAATGGATATCCAGGCCATTTTGTGTCTGGAGGACCACGTTGTAAGGAGTCCTACCCTTCCTTTGGCTCTTAAATTCTTTCCACCACCTCTTCCGCACTAGACCCTGAGCCTTGGAAGGTGTGATAGAGATATTGCAGTACTGAGCACTCCTGTCACTTCTTTCCAGCACCATGATGCCTTCTGAGTCATTCCAAGGTCACTGCCATCTGAAAGAGAAGATTCTCTACCAAAAGTGAGAGTAGCATTAATATAAGTGTATGAACATTAAGAGAAGTACTTATCCAGCAGTTTGATAAGCATAGTATATACATTTAGCCAGACAGCATCAGACATTACACCCCTAGGGCTCATGACTACCCCTGTTTTAAGTTTTCAGTGTCAGGGATGTATTCCATCCCATGGAGTGGGCCTCCAGTCCAATTAGAGGGCAGTTGGTTTCCACCATGACAGATGTGCCACTATTGTACCCATTGGCTCATTTGGCCTGGCTGGCCAAATATAAGGCCTGCAGTGTCCACTGTTGAGTATCTTCACTGGAGATTTCTCATTCTCCCATTGAACTGCATGCAGAATGGCTTCTTCCGTCTATAAGCTGGTCTACATGGATGGAGGAGGTTATCAGCTCAGTTCCAGCAGGATAAGAATAATTAGATTGGGGTAATTAAGGCTCCTAACAGTTTGCTCAGGACATAAAGCACCCAAATTGGTTTTCCCCCCTCCTTTTCTTTCTTTCTCTTGCCTTATTCACTGCTTGTACATACTCTTTTACCTTATGTTCAAATCCTGATATTCTGTACTCATGGTCCATGTTATTGGTAAAGATTCCCACTGAGCTTTTTAGTGAGTTATTGAAGTTTATTTCTTCAGTATCATTTCAATTTTATTTTCCTTTAGCATATTAATTGCTTTATTGAATTATATTTTCATATCTTGCATTACGTTATTTTAGTCAGCTATTTGTATCCCCTCTGAATTCTTCGTGTTGTTTTTCATTTCTTTGAATGTATTTGTCATTATTCTTTTGAGTTCTTTGTTATTAGAATTTCATGTAAGTCTCATAGGGACCAATTTTGGATTGGTCCATTTTGGAGGAGATATGTTTTCTTGTTTTTTTCATGTTGTATTTTTGCATCAGTTCTATCTTTTGGAAGAGTGGTAAATCACCTTCTTTCACGTGTTTTCAGTGTTCTGGAGACTAGATTGTAATGAGGTTGAGGTGCCATTTTCCTTTGTTAGACTGGTGTACTGGTCACCAGGCTCTGTCCCCCATTCCTCCTCTGTGAAGAGTATACTGTTTGTAATGTTACTATTATCTCAGTTATCTCATGGTAGACCCACTATGAGAATAGAGTAATAGTCACCTACAAAACAGCCACCTCTTAAGCACTAATCATTTTAGGGAGTTAAAGGGACATTGATAGTACTGTGTGTACTAATACATTCTTTATTTTATATATGACTATAGAGGAAAGGGAAAGAAAATGGAGAAAAGTCCAATAAAACCAGTGGTTCTTATTGTATGATCCAGAGAAAGTAAAGGAGAGGATTTTAAATAGACAAGGGAACTATAGAGGATTAAAGGGTAATGGTGGGTGGATGATGAGGTAAATTGGACTAATGGTAGACTGAAAAGAGAATAATCTTAATTCTCAAAGGCTAAGGTACAGAGACCCTTGAAATTAAGCCACACTATGTTCTTTGGGAGAGGAAAAAGTAAAGAAAGGATGTAAAAACAAAAACAATAAAGGGCAAGAACAGAAGTGGCCAAGCTGGGACTTTTCTTTGAGATTTCAAATGCTTTTAAAAATTTCCTTGGTTATGTTAAAATTATTTGTTAATACATCTTTCACTTTTTTGTTATATTTTAAGGAGGAGTATGAGTTTGTTTTCCTTGTTTGTCCTGGCCGTCTATACCTAGTACAGAATTTTAAAGCAACTCTATTGCCTCCTTTCCTCTTTCCTTTATCCTTTCCTTTTGCTTTCATTTTTCCTTTCCCGTTGTTTGGTTTTTCTAGGTAGGGTCTCACTCTAGCCCAAGTTGACGTGGAATTCTCTTTGTAGTCTCAGGGTGGCCTCAAACTCATGCAATCCTCCTACCTCTGGCTCCCAAGTGCTGGGATTAAAGGCATGCACCATCACGCCTGGCTATTACTTTTTAATATATTTTTTGGTTTGTTTATTTGGGGTCTTTGTTTGTTTGTTTTGGAAGCAAAGTTGAAAGATTTTAATGTACATTTAAGCAATTAAAAAGGATAGGAGGAAGAAAGGAAGTTGCAGATTTAGGAAGAACAGTTGTATGCATCCAAAAAGGGTTGATAGGAGCTTTTCAAGAGACAGTGTCTTATTTCACCACCACTTAATACTTGATTTGGTCCATCTACAGTCTATAATATCCCCCTTCATATCTGAATGTTGTTACAAGCTGAAAGCAAACAACATGATTTATCACATCTGTGTTTACTTGAAACTTCAACAACTTGGGACTGCTTTGCTTTCTTCACACATGGCCCTAAAGAGATACTTGATCCATTGGGAGTTGAATGGAGTTTTAGGCTGAAAATCGGGAGGGGTGACCTATACTTGTTTTTCTGCATGTCATTGTCCATTTTTTCCTGCAACATTTGCTAAAAATGCTGTCTTTTCTCCAGTGTGTGTTTTTGGCCTCTGTATTGAGGTGGCTATACTTATTTGGACTTAGACCCAGAACTTCTATTCCACTCAACTCTGCATCTGTTTTCATGCAAGTTCCATGCTAGTTTTAATACTGTGGTTTTATAGCATATCTTGAAGTCAGTCATAATGATACTGCCAGCAGTATTAATTCTGCTAAGAACTTATTTTTGGCTGTCCAAGGACTTTTGTGTTTCCATGTGACTTCTGTCCTTAAACCTATTTATATAATGTAATGTGTATATTATATAATGTGTGTTGTCAGCACCTGGACTTCACATGTCCTTTACGTGTAATTTTTCTCCTTTTTGTGTTCCCATGATCTGAACATTTGGTTTCATTTTTTCTTAAGGTGTCTGTATTTCTGTCATTTTCTGTTTATATGTATTTTTAACTTGTCATTGATTTTAGGCTCCCCATATATTTTTTCTGCCTTGTCGTTAAATCCAGAAATCTATCCAGTGCATGGTCCATTCTATTGGTATGGCTGTCCTTGGAGCTTTATAATTCAGGTATTTCATTTTTTTAATTTTTTTTCTCAATTTTTATTAATATTTTCCATGATTGTAAAAAATATCCCATGGTAGTACCCTCCCCCCCTTTCCCCTTTGAAATTCCATTCTCTATCATATCCCCTTCCCATCTCAATCTTTCTACTTACATATATACAATTCCAACCTAATAAATGCCCTCCTCCCTTTCTTTCTCTTCCCTTTCTATCTCCTTTTTAACTTACTGGCCTCTGCTACTGAGTTTTTTCCTTCTCACACAGAAGCCCAATCATCTGTAGCTAAGATCCACATATGAGGGAGAACATGTGGCACTTGGCTTTCTGGGCCTGGGTTACCTCACTTAGTATAATCCTTTCCAGATCCATCCACTTTCCTGCAAATTTCATAACTTCATTTTTCTTTTCCGCTGAGTAAAACTCCATTGTATAAATGTGCCATATCTTCATTATCCACTTATCAGTTGAGGGACATCTAGGCTGGTTCCATTTCCTAGCTATTATAAATTGAGCAGCAATAAACATGGTTGAGGACGTACTTCTAAGGAAATGAGATGAATCCTTAGGATATATGCCTAGGAGTGCTATAGCTGGGTCATATGGTAGATCAATCTTTAGCTGTTTTAGGAACCTCCACACTGATTTCCACAATGGCAGGCATTTCATTTTTGATTTTCATTTTCTTCAGTATCTCTGCCTCTTTATTGTTTTCCACTTTGATTTCTTGGTTTGAGCTTCTCAAAACATTTCATTGATTGTATTCTTTTGGAATTCATTCACTTGTCTGTGCATGTCCCTTTGAATTCATTCATGTGTCTATTGAATTCTTTTAGTTGATTTTCTTGTATTTCATTCAGCCATTTTTTCATGTCCTCTTTGAAGTTTGTTGTATATGTTCATCATAATTGTATTTTGAAATTCTTTGTTTGGAATTTCTCCTAAGAAGTTTGTATTTGCCATGTCAACTTTTGACTATGCATTCTTGGTGGTGATATCTTGCCTTGGTTTCTTATATTGTTTTGCACTAAGGCTTGCCTGTATGGAGATAATCCCTTTGCCTTGCTGAGAGTGTAGCAGCAAAGAATAAACTTGAGGACACAGGGTAGGCTGGGGCCAGGACTGCTCCAGTAACTGACAGTTGTGTGGATTGCAAATTTACTTGGTCTGGGCATGGACTAATGTAAGTGGTTTGGTCAAGTCAGTTAGGGGCTTGTGTGGAGGGCACCTATTGGGCTCTTTCTGTGGGTCTATGTCTGGTGGCATTAGCCTCCTTTCTCTGAGATAGGCATCCTACCTGTGTGTCTGGATTGGACTAAGTGGGGAGCCTGTGATATGCTCACTGGGTATCTTTCCAGAGCAGTCTGGTCTTATAAGTACATGTGGGTTGGAAAAGGGGGTAGACTATGGTGTGCTCACTTGGGACCTGTACTCTGTGTCCCAATTCTCCTTGCTTCTAGGGAACTTGGCTGGGTGGTCTACTTGGTGTCTTGGTTGGGACAGAGTATTGGTATCTGTACTGAGTGGCCTAGGCATCCTTCTAATAGAGCATGAATGGTTGGTTAATATGCATGCACATCCAAGTTTAGTGCAGAGGGGAACCTGTGCCATGCAGCCTAATCTTCCTTGCCCATTGTGGATATGGACAGTTGTTCTACATCAGTCTTTGTTGGGCGCAGGGGATAGCTTATGCTGAGCTCACATGGGACCTTGGCAACTTCTGAGTGGGTTGGACCTATAGTTGTGGACTTGTGAGCTGTCTTGCACTTTGCATGTGGTTCCCTGGGTGGTGACCTACTTACCTCTGGATCCTGGGTTTGTATGCTTTTGGCCAGGGGAGCCAGAGCTGACTGGTGGTTAGCTTGCAGTTCTTTCTTGTGTTTGGTTTTTAAAGTACTGTTTTAGCTGTTGCACATAGAATGGATTGTGGGAGGCAAAAATGAAAGTACAGAGTCCATTGAGGTAGTATTGCAATACTCTAGCTGGGAGATGATAGTTGTTTTCTTTTTGTCACAGATGGAAAGAAGTGGATGAATACTTTCAGTGGGTGGTATCAAAAAATGATTCTTTGTTTTCTGACTTGAGTAACAGTGATGGCAATGCTATTTATTGGAATGCATGTAGACTTGGTCTGAAGATAGCTTAGTTTTTGGCTGTATTATTCATTCTTTATTAAATACATGACTAAACAAGGAGACCCATCAGTTGCAGAAATTTTTGCATGTTATTTTTCTCATCTGTATATTAGAAAATATACCATCTATTCAAGCGGCTGCTAGGGTATGTTTATAGAAAACATGTAGGATTGGGTAGTTGAATAAATAAGGCAATGAATGATTGAAGCTGATATTCAGATCCTTATATCTACACCTTTTATTTAATTGGAACTGGGGTGATCAGTACTTTAGTGTGTAGATTGAATGGAAATAGCATTTTCTAGTCAATGAACTTATTGTTTGTTATGTATATAATGACACTTAATGAACTTACCCTTCTATGTGCTTGACGTTATTTGACCCAAGAGTTAAGAAAAATGGATTGTGGCTTCCATAGGGTAAACTTGTGTGGTTACCAAATCATTACATACTTACTAATACTTTCTAATGCTATTTGAGAAATTCCTGGTGTGGTATTTAGATTTTGCATTGTGGGATAGGTTGGAGACCATGGGTAAGGCAGCATGGAAGGAGGTTGTATCACCAACACTGTCTAGAGTACTTAAAGGGCTTTGTATCAAGTGTCAATCTTGAATGAACAATAGCTATATCACAGCCTTAAATTATCCCAAATATACAAATTAATACTTTTTTGGAGATCGCATATTTGGCCAGGTGTACTTAACACTTTGTACTGTTCTAAACTTTGTAATACAAACTAAAATGAGGACAATATCCTATATATTCAGAGTGATGCCAAGGGCTAAGGATGCATTCAGTGGATAGAGTACTTGTCCAGAATGATCTCAAAAGCATAACAGGGCTGGAGAGATGGCTTAGTGGTAAAGGCGTTTGCCTGCAAAGCCAAAGGACCTCGTTTCAATTCCCCAGGACCCATGTAAGGCAGATGCACAAGGTGGCTCATGCATCTGGAGTTCGTTTCCGGTGGCTGGCTGGAGGCCCTGGAAGGCCCATTTACTCACTCTCTCTCTCCCATCTCAAATAAATAAAGAAAAAATAAATATTTTTTAAAAAGCATAGCAATAAAATTTCCATTAGAGTTATTTTTATTTTTAATTATTCTCAAAATACTTGAATAATATTTTCATTTTAATGACTCAGGAAATCAGAAATCTAAATAATAAGACATGAATGAATATCTCTTTGTAAAGTTGTATGAATTTTTTAGAATAAACACACTTTTGTTTGGAGTAATGGATGGCAGTGTGAGGTTGTAGGAAAAACATAGACTTTTGGGATCAGAAAGGAGAGAGTTCAAGTCAGCTCTGCCATATAATAAAGCAGATTTTGTGCTCATAGGATTGATGTGACCTGTAGTATATAAAGTGCCAAGACTGATGTCCAACACTCAATAAATGGTAGCCGCAGGTATTAAAGTAGCTTCTTCTCTGTTCAGTCTTAGTGCTTTAGTCACATGTTTGGCATTATAAATGTCACATTTTATCTTAAGAATTTGCTTCTGGGAGTAACTCTTGATGTCTATGAGTTCCTGTAAGACAAGTATGTCAAGTTTTTATCTAGCTTTGTATCTTTTAGAGTATTCAACTATTAACTGTCAGACTGTTTTGCCACCACTTTTAGACCTAGAATGTTTTAAATTTGAACTGTTGCCAAAAACTAAAAGCTGGGTTGGAGAGATGGCTTAGTAGCTAAGGCATTTGCCTGTTAAGCCAAAGGACCCAGGTTCTATTCCCCAGGACCCATGTAACGCCAGAATCACAAGGTGGCACGTGCTTCTGGAGTTCCTTTGCAGTGGCTAAAGGCTCTGGTATGCACATTCATTCTCATTCTCATTTTCATTCTCTCTCTCTCTTTCTCCCTCTCTCTTTCTCTGTCTGGCTGTCTCTTTTTTTCTCTCTTTCTCCTTTCTTTCTCCCAAATAAATAAAATAAAATGAAAAAAAGATCAAATCCTTTAAAAAAGTTAAAAGCTAAGTAATTTCACATTTAAAACAAAAACAATTAAAACAAAACTGGATTCCTGGCTTCTCTTCAATAATCAGAAAGTTCTGGTGATGCCAAATCTCCACATTTTCCATAGCAGCCATCAGCTAGTTTAGACTAGCTTTTACCTCCTTGGATAAGACATACTTTTCAATTTGCCACAGTCCCTTACCGCAAGAGTTCATATAAGTTACATTTCTGACAGTTCTAGACATTTGCATCTGAGGCTGGAGCTCTAGTGACTGAGGAAGTTTGGAACTTAGGTAGTACTCAGTTAATGTTGACTAGGTAAAAGAACCATATGCATAGATAAGGAAAGCAAGTTTGTAAGGTTTTTACCTTAAAATGTATAAGGTTATAGAGGTTAAGCGTTGTGTAGTAACATCTATTCCCATCATTTTTCTTATATAATACATAGCATGAAAAATGAGTGGCAATATTGAAGTGTCAAAGAATGATGCTCTGAATAATGGGCTTTCATTGAATGTGATTGCCAGGCTGCCACAATTTTCAAGGATGGGTATCTTTGAATTTATTCAGTACTAGCATAATGCAATGAAACATGACAAAAATATGATCAAATGGACTTTACATTTATTTTAGAATGCATGACAATATCTATTCACTTGAACGAAAACGTACAAACAACACCCAACTGTGTTTGAAGACAAGATATCTTTGATCAGAATCTCTGAAATATCCCTTTGAGTTAGCTATCACTATAGTAAACTTTATTAATTTGTGCCTGACAGTAGTTTGGGATTTATTATTATTTAGTCTAAGTGAACTAATACGTGCCCTAACTCTATAAAAGAAAAGTTAGACGAACAAATGAGCAGGGTGACTTTGGCAGTGAGTGTGTTTGGGGGTGCAAGATGAAGATGGAGGACAGGAGAGATGACTTCCAAATAGTAGCAAACCTTGTATCTTTAGTTTTCAAAGTGGTGTTCTGGCATAGTAAGACAAAAAGCATTTCAGAGTCTCCTTTTGGACCCTGCTTCAGCTACTTATTTGTAGTTTGGGCCCTCAGTTTATTTTGTAAGGAAAGAATAAAAGCCATTTTGAAACTGATGGAATTATCAGTTAGTACCTATATGTTTATATGAAGCATCAATAGAACTGTTGAAGTTCATGTTTTCTCTGTCTGGAAAGTACATTTTTCATGTTTTAACCTAACCAAGAAGAACTGGAAGGAATCTCTTGTATTTGTAGCACTTATAAAATCTTAAATTTTCTCATACAGTCACTATTTTTTTTTGGTTTCCTTCCTTTTTTGTTCATCCCTACCAACCTACACATACTACAAGTAAATATAAGCTCCCTGAAAGCAAAGACTTTCTTAAGTCACTTTTACAAAATAATGCTTTGCTTATTTTAGAGAGTACACATATGTTGACTGGATGGACAACTGAATGAGTGCCCATGAATTATTAATATTGAAGCAAACATACTTGTTAAAGCTAGAACATGTTTTTTAGTTTATAAATTCAGGGGAAATTTTTCGCACTTTTTTAGTAGTACTATTATGTATCTGTCTGAAAACAAATGCTGTCATCTTCATTTATGTGGCTTTTAATTTTTAGAATTAGTAAAAAGATGATCTGGTTTTGTAAGGAGACAGAAGTTTTTTTTAAGAAATAGTTTATTTTTATTTTTATTTATTTATTTGGGAGCAATAGACAGAGAGAGAGAGAGAGAGAGAGAGAGAGAGAGAGAGAGAGAGAGAGAATATGGGCGTGCCAGGGCTTCCAGCCACTGCAAACGAACTCCAGATGCATGCACCCCCCCCCCCCCCCGTGCATCTGGCTAACATGGGTCCTAGGGAATTGAGCCTCAAACCGGGGTCCTTAGGCTTCACAGGCAAGCGCTTAACCACTAATCCATCTCTCCAGCCCAGGAGACAGAAGTTTTAATATTAATTCCTAGGTATCTCCTGTAGTATTGTCATTTCTTTTTCCATGTGCATTATATTATATGTTTATTTTACTTATCTTCAACAGTGTTTTACCACATATTTATTCTATCAGATCCCATTTACATATTTTCTGTCGACTTCAAGTTCCTGACAGAGTATAAGAAATTTAATCCTTAAGCATCTACCTAGTACTTCCCTTGTACATACTTAAATGATAGATGCTCACTGGGTACTTATTCAATCAGTAGGGAATGAACTTGAAACTGGTAGTGACTACAGTATTCCTTGCACCCTTCCATATCTTCTTACAAGCATAATACATTCATGCCTCAAGAATCTTGTGTCCCCTAACTTCCAGATATGAATTAATTTCGAAGCATTATTCTGTAAAATTAAAAAAAACCTGGCAGGAACACACCTAACATTATCTATTACAAGAATGTCTAAATCACTGTAATCACTTTCAGGTAATCAGTTGAAATTGATGAATAATTAGGCTCCAGGTTAAATAATGTGGCCGCTGTGTAAGTCAAGTTTGAGAATATTTTACCGTCTCGTATATTAATAATCCCAGTATGGCCCATGATTACCCTGGCTTTTTTGCATTTTTTTAAATCTCTCTCCAATTTTAGAATGCAAATGGGCATTATTATTAATAGTTCTCAGCTACTTTAATATAACATTAAAACAATAAAAGTATAAGTATGACAAATAATTTAGTTATAGGATTTATATCTTTAAGTTTCAAGGAATATAGAGAAATAAGAATGAGGTGAAGTAAATCAGAGTTTAATGTGTGGCATGCTTTTTTTTTTGTTGTTGTTGTTTTTTGCTTTATTTTTCAAGGTAGGGTCTCACTCTAGCCCAGGCTGTCCTGACTTCACTATTTAGTCTCAGGGTGTCCTCAAACTCATGTCGATCCTCCTACCTCTGCCTCTCAAGTGCTGGGATTAAAGGCTTGCCCCACCACGCCTGGCTGTGTGGTATGTTTTTATGTTACTCCATATAATCTACTTTCTTAAGTAATTTTAAAATGTAATACAATAGAAAAACTAGTAGTCATCATGAAGTTTAAGTTAATTAAAATTTTTAAAGAGTTAAAACTTTTATCTGCCAGTCAGGTGAACTTATTTTTATTTTTATTTATTTATTTGAGAGCAAGTGAGCAAAAGAGAGAATGGGCACACCAGGGCCTCCAGCCACTGCAGAGGAATTCCAGACACATGCACCACCTTGTGTATCTGGCTTACATGGGTCCTGGGGAATACAGCCTTGAACCAAGGTCCTTAGGCTTCACAGGCAAGCACTTTACTGCTAAGCCATCTCTCCGGCCCAGGTGTACTTCTTTTAAGTGCTCAGTAGCCACATGTTGTGGGTCACCGCTCTGTGGATGGCACAATAAGGAGGATTTCTGTCATCATCAAAAGTTGTTTTATTAAATATTTTATTTCTATTATTTATTTATTTATTTGAAAGAGAGAGAGAGAGAGAGAGAGAGAGAGAGAGAAAGAGGCAGATAGAGAGATAATGGGCACACTAGGGCCTCCAGCCACTATGAATGAACTCCAAATGCATGCACCACCTTGTGCATCTGGCTTATGTGTGTCCTGGGGAGTTGAACCTGGGTCCTTTGGCTTTGCAGGCAAGTGCCTTAACCACTAAGCTATCTCTCTAAGCTATCAAAAGTTGTTTGAGGGCTGGAAAGATTGCTTAGTGGTTAAGGCATGAAGCCTAAGGACCCAGGTTCAATTCCCCAGAACCCATGTAAGACAGCTGCACATAGTGGCGCATGCATCTTGAGTTCATTTACAGTGGCTCTGTAGAGGCGCTGGCATGCCCTTTACCTACTTACCCATACACCTATCATCCATTCATTCATCCATCTATCTATCTATCTATCTATCTTTAATAAATAAATAAATAAAATTTCATGTTGTTTTAGCTTCAGTATATATCATCATAAATCTTTGCCCTGCATGTTGTCACATTGTCTTTAGTGTTTTTTTTTTAATTTTTAATATATAAATGAAAATGGAGTTTATTATGTCCTTAAAATACTAACTGTACTCTTTGAAATCTTATTAACCTAAATGTTTATTTTACTAACTGCATATTTAAATCAGCATTTTTTTCCTTTTGCTTTTCCTCATATTAATATAGTCAACACCTGATGATTTCATTATTTAAATCTCTCAGTGCTGCGAAGAATATAGTCAAAGTAATTCCTCTAGGTCCTTCTATTAAGACAGTACATGACATTATCTCCACCCTCTTCTCCCGTACAGTGAAAAATACGAAGTTGTGATTTTTCTTCCTTTATCTTATTAGGTAAATTATATGGTCTTTTTTTTTTTTTTTAAATATAAGCACCTCCATAGTTAGAGATGTAAAACAGCAATTTCTTCATTCTATAGCATGACATAGTTCAGAGCTGAGATTAGAGAAACCCCGTAGAGTTGTTAATACTGGAGGGCATCCCCAACTAGAAAAGTATGTGAATTTAGGCATGGGAGGAAGGAAGGATCTGCTTTAAATTTAGTGTAGGGTCACTGAATCTTAATGATAGATTAAACAAGGGAGGTAGAATAATGAATAGGGGTATGTTGTGTGTAGCACTAATACCAGAAGTCCATGGTTTGTGGCGGTTTTTTAATGTCCTTTCCCATATGGTTTTGAATAGAGCAGGTTATGGCAGGGATGAGCTAAGGAATAGCTTTGTTAATGAATAGAAAGGAGTAATTTTTTTTAACAGGAGACTTCAGCCAGTTTATTTAGAATGTGTGCTTATTTAATGAATCATGTGATTAATTTTTTTTCTTATCTCACTAGTAATGCTAAGGTATTCTTTGTATTTTCTTTCTAAATAAGCTATATCTACATTTCAGAGTCTTCCTTACCAGTGGAATTCTTGGGTTAAAAATTTAACTGCCTTAATGGGGGGGGGGAGCCCATTGTATGGGTCTTCTAACATTTTTAGTATCAGTCGTTACGTTTTGTTGTGCATTAGACTTGTTAATTCAGTTGTCATTTGGAGCCAGTTTCCAACTGTATCTCTTTCACCCAAAGTTAACTATATATGTGATTTTGGTGCTTAGCCTCTTAGAACTTTCCTCCTGGCTGAGCAGCTTCTTAAGATGGTCTTTCAAAGTAATGCAGAAGTTTGATCTTGGAAAAGTTAGTGTTTAAAAGCCTGACCAAACACACCTTTAAGTATTTCTTAGGGCTGCTCTTTGGGGAAACGTACGTTATATTTATTTCCTAAAGGAGAGACTAAGCAGCTTGTTTCTGGAGCCTTAGTGAGGCAGAGGGAAGGGAATGCAGCTCTCCTGACTCCAGAGCCCCAAATACAAACACTGGTCTAGTTGTTCCCAAACTTTCTTCTTGATGTGGGTGACTTGAATGGCTTATTTTCACTTGATGAACCACACCCCCAGGCCACTTTAGTATTCATGTCAGACCCCAACACTAAGTCCCTTTGTTGTCTTTGTTATTTGCATTTTTTGTTAACAAGAAAAGATAAAATTATGAGAGACCTGATTATAGACTGCAGTTCCATTGCTGATGGTTCCCACCACTTTTTTCACATCTCAGAGAAAGCAAAGGGGTGGACAGGCAGTAGAATGCAGCAAACCAAACAAGCTCACGGCTGAGCTCCAGCGTGATGCTTCCAGAGTGAGGAAGTAGATACAATCTTTATCAAAATAGAAAGATGGTGATTTGCCAAGCATATTGCCAGCATGTAAAATTTTTGAAATGTGCTATGCAACTGTCCTTTTTTAGAGGAAAGGAAAGGAATAGATTAAGAATGCTTAAAGTCTGCTTTGTCATCCTAATGGGTATCAGCTAAGTAAATCACATTTAGTCAAATACCTTAATTTGCCTGTGGGTGTACATGTGCTTAAGTATGTTTTTAACACATCTGAAATAAAAGGAAATAGAATTTTTTAAACAGATTTGTAGAGTAAAGGCATTGTTTTATATCTTTCTTATAGATACAGTTTTGTTTTAGGATGCACAGAAGCTACCAAAAAAAAAAAAAAAAAACCCACATTTGTTTCTATTAAGGATTTCATTTGTCCAATTTAGAAGGATAGAGAACGAGTTGGCAAGAGTGCCCAAATGTTGAGAGTGAAAATTGTAATGACAAGGTAGGTCAGAAATGATGTACTGTACATGGTCCAAGTATAAGTAGCAACCATACCATAGTGTTTAATTTCAGCCCCAACCCTTTCTATCAGTAAGGAGTGATGGAGACTCAAAAGGACTGGGCAGAAGTTGATAAGGAAGACCATTTTTAAATTTTCACATAACAAAGCTTACTTATTTTTTATTAATATTTTTTCTTTTTCTTTTTCTTATGGTTTTGAATTTTTTGTTGTTTTGCCATTTCTTTCCAAGTTGCTTGTGACACTGGAAAGTGACCTCTTACTCTGAATGCAGCATTCATTTGTAACAAGTTGCTATTTGCTCTGTAGTTGTCCTTCCCATAGAGCTCTTAAAAATACAAAGTTGACAGCCTGTAGCTGTACTTCATTGCCTGTTTCAGTACAACAGCTATGAAAAGGCTCACTTGCTCTCGTGACAGAGAGTGCCCATAGTTGGTTACTGTCACTTGTTACCACTTAATGACCACTGTTAAGAGTAAGTGTATATAGTCTCATAGAAAAGTCTTAAATGTAGCTGCATGTCGTGGTACACACCTGTAATCCTAGCATTTAAGAGGCTGTGGCAAGAGGATTTGGCAGATTGAGATTAGCCTAGGTTGCATAGCATAACCTTGCCTCAAAAAGTAAAAATAAATACTCCTCTCCTAAAAAGTGGGAAATAAAACCTCTGTTACAATGTAAAACTGCTAGATGGAAGCAAGTTTTAAAGATATTATAATTTGTAGAAGAAATTCAAGTTAAGAAATTTGTCACCTTTTGAGAGAGAGAGAGAGAGAGAGAGAGAGAGAGAGAGAGAGAATTGGTATGTCAGGGCCTCAGCCACTACTTTTGCACACCAGATGCTTTCATCACCTAGTGATCATGTGCAACCTTGCGCTTGCCTCACCTTTGTGTGTCTGGCTTACATGGGATCTGGAGAGTTGAACATGGGTCCTTAGGCTTTGTAGGCAAGCACCTTAACTGCCAAGCCGTCTCTCCAGCCTGAAATTTGTCATAATTATTAAAGAATTTAGACTTAAGCATGTCATAGAAATACTAATCTCACCATTTACTACGTCAACTTGATCAAAACTTGATCAAATTAATGTATATGAGCTTTCGTATTTATAAATGAGGACAATAATACATGTTAAAGGTAAAAATTGTGGTGATATTAGCATAAAAACGAGTAACTGATATACAGTTCAGTTGCCTTTCTATTTCTCTTCATTTAACTCAGCATC
Source organism: Dipus sagitta (assembly GCA_036346955.1). Classification (NCBI taxonomy): domain Eukaryota; kingdom Metazoa; phylum Chordata; class Mammalia; order Rodentia; family Dipodidae; genus Dipus; species Dipus sagitta. Next base: position 86,927,042 of record CM070773.1, read on the forward strand.
ACTTAGATAATCATGCCATAGCTGAAATAAAGACTGAGGTTCTGAGTAAAGTACATGTCTTTACTTTAAATGAAATAACATTTGAAATGTTTTCTTATTAAAGAAGTAATGGAAAAAATGATAGGTTATACAGAAATTTAAAATGAGTCATAATTTTATGATAAATTTTAACTTGAGTATAAATATAGTTTGCATATATGTGTATATATCTGTACGTAACTAAAGCAGAAATGTACATTATTTTGTAACCTAGTTTTTTCTTTCTTTGTGTGTTAGAGAACAAACTCAGGGCTTTGGGTATGCTATTCAAATACTTTATCACTGAGCTATGTCTGCAGTCCCTAGTTTTTAACATTGTGTGACAAATTTTAAAGTTATTAAATAATCTTCCATGTTAAGAGTTAGAGATTTTTCTGTAATAAGTCAGATAATAAATATTCTTGAGTTTTTCAAAGGATAGTATCTGTTGCATCTACTCAACTCTGCTAACCTGGTAATGCGGAAGTGGTCATATGTAAACAAATGGAAATGGTAAAGTTCTTGTGTAACTGTGGGTAGAAACAGATGGCAGACTTACTTTGGCTTCTTGGATATACTTTACAGATCCTGGTTTAATGTAATAACTTTAATGGTTGCATGATACTTCATTTATTTAATGATATTACTGTTGGATATTAGATGGTACCAATATTTTGTTGTCCTTTAAAGAGAGACTGCAGTGAATATTTTTGTAGCCAAGTATTTGGTTACATATATGCTGTGATTCTTAAGATTAACTGGTGCACTATTTCTGACATGATGTCTTATTTTTAACTATCTGAAATTCACACTTCAAAATACATTTGTATTTATTGCTTGGTTCATGTGACCAAACTTTTCTCTTTTGTCTTTTTTTTTTTTTTTTGTCCTCAGTTGTTACTGGAAATCTAACCCAGGACTTTGCCCATACTAAGTGTATGTATACTAGTGATCCCCATACAAGAGTAGCAGCAACAGCAGGAACAGCAGTGGTAGTAAATAAATTGAACTTTACAAAATGAATGTTGATTAAAGTAAAGCCCATAAGAATGGTGTTGTAGTTATTTGTAGGTTTTATTTTGGACTTATTAATTGGTATTTTCCCTTCTAGAGTTACAAAGCTATTAGTTTACTTGATTGAAAAGGTGCTTGTTGTTTTGAGGCAGGGTCTCATCCTAGCCCATGGTGATCTAGAACTGATTGAGATCTTTCTACCTCAGCCTCCCCAGTGTTGGGATTAACGACCACCATGCCCAGCAAGTAGAAAAATTTTAAGAGCACCTATTGAGTACTGTTTTATTCTTTGAAGGCAGTTGTTTTTAAAGCAATTTTTCTTCTGTAGTATTTATTAAACCATTAAGTAATTGGGAAATTTTTATTCCTATACTGTTTCCATACAGTTTCTAGAGGGAATGTTGCTTTCAAGAACAAGGTCTTGACCAACCTTGATTAATCTTTTATTAGTTTTGGTCAACATTAACTTTTTTCTTTTGGGTATACTTTCAGTTATCCTTTGAGAGGCAAAAAAAAAAAAAAAAAGTTTAATGAATGAAGGATGAATCGATGGATGAACAAATAAGTCCATAAATAAGTAAAACTATTTTTGGTCTTTAATATGCTTGAAATAAGTTGTCTAGTGCTTTGGGACATTTCTTTAATTCAGTTAATATCCACAAGTATCTTCCAATTTTATTTAGTGTGACCAATGATTGTTTATTGTCAATTTGTAATTTCAGTTCAACTTCTGAATGTATTTTTTACCAAGAAAGCAATCACACTGAAGCTTGAAGCAGAAAAATTGATTAATACAGGATTTCAATTAGGAGACCCTTAGTCTAAACTAAACATGCTATGACAATTGAAGTTTGAAAGAGCATACCACACAACTTATTTCCATAACTTTTATCTAAAGAAAATTACAGGACTTCTAAAATTTCTGTAATAAGTTAGTGATTATATTTATTATCAAATGTGATAGGCGGGCTGGAGAGATGGCTTAGCAGTTAAGCGCTTGCCTGTGAAGCCTTAGGACCTCAGTTTGAGGCTTGATTTCCCAGTACCCACGTTAGCCAGATGCACAAGGGGCTGCATGTGTCTGGAGTTCGTTTGCAGTGGCTGAAGGCTCTGGCGCACTCATTCTCACTCACTCTCTCTCTCTCTGTCTGTCTGTCACTCTCAAATAAATAAATAAAAATAAACCAAAAAATATTTTTTACAAAACATGATAGGCTACTGTAGCCACAGTTGGAAAGATTTTAGAACCATTCAACTCAGGAGACATGGATATCTGAAAGAGCCTCCATTTTTGGAAAGCCTTGTTTTATAATCTAAAACCTGATAGTAATCACTTGGATGGCTGTTAAGAACACAGCTTGCTAGGTTTCCAGAGTGTCCAGCATGCTAGCTATGTAGTAGGGCCCAGAAATGTGCATGCCTAGTAGGTTACAGCTGATATTAAATATTGTTTATCCAGCCATGTCACTTTGAGAATGATATAGAAAAATCTTTAACACTTTCTTTCATTTATATTTTCATTATCTGTAACATCATGATTTTTCCAAAACCTAAATTTTAAGAAATATTTATTTAATTTTTATTTACTTATTTACGAGAGAGAGAAGAGAGAGACAAAGAATGGGCTCACAAGGGCTACTGCAAACAAACTACAGACACATGCACCACCATGCGCATCTGGTTTATGTGAGTACTGGGGAATCGAACCTGGGTCCTTAGGCTTCACAAGCACCTTAATTGCTAAGACATCTCTACAGTCCCCCAAACCTAAAAATTTTAAATTTGTCCGTTTTCCAATTTGTGGGAAACATGCTATTTTGTTCATCTCTTAAGCATTTTCTTAGCACTTTCAGAATTGTCTTCTAGAAGCTAAGGTTATAGCTCAATCAGTAAAGTGCTTCACTAGCATTCATGAAATACTGGGTTGAATCCTAAGCATGACATAAACCAGGCATGGAGGGGCAAGTTTGTAATCTCAGCACTCAGGAGATGGTAGCAGGAGGCTGTTCAGGCTCATCTTTGTTTCCTAATAGGTAGTATGAGGCCAGCATGTGATACATAAAACTCTGCCTCAAAAAATATATATATATATTAGGTTTCACATTTGATTCATTTATTATCATCTCCTCAGCAATCTCTTATCAGCTGTTCAGTTTATAGGTAAGATGTAAAGCAAGTTTGTGAAGTGTGGCACAAATCAGTACTAAGATACAGTCGTTGGAATGAAGAATTTTATTAGAACTGAATGATATTTTAAAAGTGCAGACTACAATCAGTTCCAAGCCTGACTGAAAGCAGCTTCAGTTTTGTAGTTTTCCGTTGAAACAGCATCTTCATTGTTTTCTAGAAAGATGGTGTTTGAGAAAAAGAAATATCTTGAGTTACTGTTTTTATGAGAAGAAAATTGCTGGCTCTTTTAAATGGTTAATGAGAAGAAGTAATAGTTAAACACTTGGAGCATTGATTTCTGTTTTGAATTCTCCAACACTGGCCAGCCCTGGGGGAAGGTTTTTTTTTAAAAAAGCTTGCTAATTAACATTTGATTACTGATGCCACCTTCTCATTCCCCTTGCACCATCCGGTTTCAAGTGTTTTTTGTTCAAGAAGGATTTTTAGAAGGGTTTAACTTGCATCTTAGTAAAACAAATCCATGTGCAACTGGAGTGCATGTACAATGTTAAAAAGAAAAAAAGAGGGCATTAAATATGAATTATGGGTTCAGAGCCCATTCTGAACCAGAAGTGATTGAATTCTTAACTATGCAAGCCTTTGAGAATACCAGTTATTTGGATTTAAATATATTCTGTAAATACTTGTTTTGCAGTAATTATTTAGCAAACTCTTATCTAAAGTATTATTTGATAGTGTGGAGTACTTTGAGCTGACAACTTGATATACTTAAAATTTGGAAAAGCTCAGATTCTATGACCAGAAGTCTTAACTAATGTGCTCTAATATCTTAACTCAAAAATGTAGAAACTAGAGAATAATTAATAGCTATTCAGAACCCATGACAATTGCATAACTTATTTTATTTTACTTTTTACTATATTGAAATGTTTGGTATGTGAAGGCATGGGTAAGAGTTCAAAAAAAATTAACAGTGAAATAAATTAATAAAACTTTACAACTCTCATACTGAGCTAGTAATATTCTGGCCAAACCACAGCCTCCCTGACAACATTGGTTGAGGGAATAGTTACTCGGGAAACCATCATGAAAGGCATTACTTTTAAATGAGATCTCATAAGGGAGAAACATATTAATTAGCTTTTGAAAGAAGTATAATAAAAGTAAGACTGTTCTTCATCCAAGGAAAAAGATTCATCTTAAAATGCCTTTTCATCTCTATTTCTCACCTGAAATTATTTGCATTTTTTTCTCTTTGATGATTGTCTATATTTATTGACTCTACTGCTATTCTTCCATTTTCTTGCCTTAATGGTTATAAACTGTCCTTCATTATGTCCTTGTCTTGCATATATTTAGCTCTTCTTTTTCTGTACCTAGGATTAATTCCAATATCCTCATGAAATTATAGGATTTCATAGCTTTGAAAAGCAGAAGTGATCATGTTTTATTCTCTTCTGAGGTTGAGCAAACTAAATCTCAGAAAGACTCCATAATTTGCCCATAGTAGAGCTGTGGAATTAGAGTCTGAAATCTAGTTCTCTACTTTTTTTTTTAATGCCAAAGCACGTACCTGAATGGCATTTAAAATTCTGTGAATTTTTTTACTGATAATTTTACCAACATTTAGCTTACAAGGAATGATAAAGCTAACAGTATTGTCTACTGACACTTACAGTATTCAATTTAAATAGCTAACAGTTACTTGAATCTAATCTCATTTATGTTTAAAATCTAGTTTTTAACAGAGTATCATCTAAGAAATTTTCACTGATAAAAACTGATGAAATTTAACTAAAAAGTCAAGCTGCTTGACATTTTGAGTGAATTAAAAGAAATCTTGGGGAAGGATGAATTCTTATGAATATAATTTTATATTTAGCAAGTCATAATAAAATGATCATTTCTCTAGTGTTGTTCAGCATTGAAATTTCCACAAATAATGAAAACTATAAATTTTTACGTAGAAATCATTGCTTACCTTTTTACATTAATTACAGTATATAAATGAATATTAATGAAAAGCAAATAATATAAAGAAACCAAAATCAACACCATATTCTGTACCTTATCAAGTTAATCACATTTAGTTTTCTTTCTTCAGTGATAATTTTCTTATCTAAAGCAGTGGGCAAAAAAAAAAAAAAAGTCTCAAAAATATCTGGAAAGCGAATTGTCAGTCTAGTACTCTTAATCCGATATCATTTTTATGTTCAGCTGGTGATCAAGGCATTTATTAATTCTTTCCAAAGTAATTGAAATATTTGTATAGTTTAGCAGCCTAAAATCTCATCGATTTATAGATTAACACAAAACAAGTATTGAAAGATTTTGAAGGTTCATTATGATCTTGAGTCAATGATGATCAAAAAAAAGTATTAAGTCAAAAAGGCCCTAGGAAATGTTACCCAGTGAAATGCTATTTGTCCTTAACTGGATTGAACACAATCTCTAAAGCTGAAACTCCATCAGCAGTGGCACAATGATGGCAGCTATGCATGCCAACTACAGCACATCAGCCTGTGTGTGTTCTTCCATTTATTCCAGTGCCCCCAGATCTCTGTTAATTTTCTCCTCCTCTCTCCAGTTGTCTGTCCCCTGTCCATCTGTCTGTGTTCCCCGTCACCATGGCTATTTCTGCCTAACCTTTCCCTCCATTGCCATTTCCTTCTATAGTCTCTCTTTCCTCATCCTCCCACTGTCTTTCCCCCTGATTCTTTCCTCTTCTTTTCATTGTTCCTCTTTCTTTGAGAGAACTGTTTCTCATCTAACTCATGGTGATTTTATCCACAGATGCATTTTATCATTCAGATTACTATGCTACTGCATTTTAAAATTATTTATTTTTGCATTTGCTTTATGTAGCATCCTTTGCCATTTTCCTTCTTTGCAAGATTGTGTTTTAAATTTCTAATTAAATATACTCATCAATATAAATAGCTTGTATCTCTGTCATTCGTATTGCCACTCATTTAGTGTGATTTGTTATTACTGTGCTTTTCCTGTATAATGGTAAAATTTGTCTATTGTTTCATCAATACACATACTTATTTTTCAAATAACTTAAATTGTTGTTTAGTGATAAAAGATTCATCTGGCTTAATCTCTGAATTTAGCCTTTGCATTAGAACAATCAAACCTTTGCCTAATATGCTTTATATGGTACTCTCTCAGCCAAGTTTTGTCTGCATTAACTAGTTTATTCTATGACAAGTTGCTTAACAGATGTCATTCTAGGGAGAACAATGAAGCAAATACTTGTGCAATGGCTAACATTACTCTAACTTTGATCACTTTTGTTCAGCACATCAGTCTGGCGTTGTGCTTTATACCAACATAACACTATAGCCAGAACATGCTTTTCAGGCTTAGAATAGCAAAGGAATGTTATTCAGTTCAGTGCAGTTATAGATGGGTTAATGAAAGAAAAAAGTACTGTTCATTTCATAATAACAGATTGTTGTATTTTGGAATTAAGGTAAAATTTAAAGAATCTCACTGCAGTTATTTATGTGTCCATAGTGTTTATGTACTTCCCAATACTGGGGTAACCTTGCCACCTTTCCAGCCCATACGAATTTTTCCCTTTATTCAAAAAAAGAGCTGGATTATTGAAGCACCTTCGTTCCTAAGAACACTAATAGTTAAATGTGATCGAATAGTATCAACTAGTGAGAGTAGGTAGAGGTTAATCCAGTTGCATTGGGTTAGATTGTTGGATTGAAAAGGACTGATGAAAGTATTCAAACTTGTTGTGATTATTAGAAACAATATTTTGTGGTTAAACTGGCCATGCCTAAGAAGTTCTGAAGAAAAGCTGCTTGTTTGAATTGAGTGGTGGTCATGCTTTGTTCCATGTTCCTCCAATCTTTTTATTAAGGTTTTTTCTTCACAGGTGGATGTTAGAGATAAAAGTAGATTGTAGATTGAGTTCCCTGTTTTGTTTTGGTTTTTCCTTTTCTTGGTATATACTAGATTTCACTGGAAGAGTAATTTAGATGTGTTTATGTATAATAAAGTGTAATATTATAGCAGAAAAACCGTAAGTGAACATCATGATACTTTTGGCTTCTGCATTTTAAAAACATGAATTAATGCTGCTTGTTGAAGTGTAAGTTTTAAATATAGAGCATGTCTGCAATATCTCAATATGAGCCCCACAGGTTAGAGTAAGGTAATAATGCTATAACTACACTGGCAGGTTAGTTAATGTAGATGATCTCTCCACTGTTATAAATTGCTAATTTATTTTCATTGTAAATATATAATATGGAATTTCTGTATACTATTCAAGGGGAGAAGCAGAAGAAAGATATAATGTTATTTTTTAGTGTGTGAGGGGTGGAATTATTAAATTACACAAGCTGGCCTCTAACATGTAGTCCTCCCACCTCTGCCCTGGAGTGGTTGGGGTTACAGTCATATGTCACATGTCACCAACATCCAGCAAGATATGTTACTCCTTAGGTACTAGATAACCTCAATTTAATTAGCAAACATTTTATTGGTCACTTTGCTTTTACCATTTACAAGTGAAAGTACAATGTTGCTGTTTGGCAAAGTAGTTTATTGTTTAAATCTTTAATAGCATTTATTGCATTTTCCTTTCATGGGGGCTTAAATATTATATTAATGGAAACCTTTTCAAGTAGTCTTCAATTTAAAAACATCGCCTGTACTACTTTATTGTTTTTATACCTTTCAAACTAAAAGAAAGTAATAATTTAAAAAACATTAATCCTTTATTCCACTTTAACCAAAGCCCTAATTTCTTTATGAAAATTTGTATTATATTTTGTTTGAATCATTATAGAGACTTAAAATTGAATTACTTAATATTTATGGTGGTAGTCTGTCCTAAGTGAACTATGTACATGTTTCTTAAAAGTAAAGAAACTTGAAGTCAACCAGTAGTAAATGACCAATCATGATGGATGTGTGTTTCTTGAGCTGTTATTTCATTAAGCCTTCTTTCAAACTTAAAATTCTGCTTTACTTCTACAAATTTTTTTCTGACTTGCATTAATTCCAAATTGTTGGTTTGAATCTGAGGGGAAAAAGGAAAGTGTTGTGTTACATAAATTAACCAAAGTGGCCATGATAAAGTCATTTGGAAAAGAAACTGTTTTAATTGTGTCTTTGCTTTCTTTTTATAGGTAAAAAGAAATGTGTATGACCTTACAAGTATACCTGTTCGACATCAATCATGGGAGGGCTGGCCAACTTCTGCCACAGATGACTCAGTAAGTCAGTTATTTTTTTGTCTCATATCCTGTTTTTGATTTTGCCATTTGAAGTTTAATTGGCTTTGATAAACAGATTCAAAAATTTTAAGTCAAATAATGTGAAAGTAGGAGAAATTATAATAATTTGAGTATACTTGCAGAGCAAATGTTGCAATCCAACCACAACAGCATCCTCTTGGTAATGTTACAACATCAGTACCAGGCATTTGATGTTCTACTTTTTAAAAGTTTTTCATGGAGATAATATATTTGGTTATCACTAATTAAATGTTCAAAACAACAAAAAAAGTTGTTTTAATTACACATATTTCAGAGCCAGGCTAATAATTAAAAATATATATTCTCCATAGTAGGTTTTTACTTTGAAAATAATAAAATTTACAATTAATATTAATAGCTCTTTATTCTGAAATAGATTCATAAACTTTATTGTTATAAAAAACAAAGAAACTATGTAGTCTATACTTTAAAAAAATATTTATTTGTCTGAGAGCGAGAGAGAGGATGGGCATACCAGGGTCCCTAGCCACTGCACACAAATCCAGACACATGCACCCCCTTGTGCATCTGGCTTACTTGGGTCCTGGGGAATCAAACTAGGGTTCTTGGGCTTCACAGGCAAATGCCTTAACCACTAAGCAATATCCCCAGCCCTAGCCTGTACTTTTTACATGTGATAGTTATACATGATTTTTCTCTTACTATAAATTTATAAACTTTTCCTATCTCTACCCTTTTTCCAGCAATTAATTTTTCAAGAGAATAAATTTTATCATCTAAGGAAACTAGCTTACATGGCATTGTAGCCATCTTTCCCAATACATACTTAATTGTTCTAAATTTAAAATCATTTAAAAACGTGAAAGTGAGAATGTTCTGGGCATTCCATTTAATCTTAGTTATAAAATGGAATAAAAACAAGCTGCTGGGGAGATGACTCTGGGGAAAGTGCTTGCCATGAAAGAATAGAACCCTAGTTTGGGGGCTCCCCACCTATGTAAATTGCCAGGTGTGGAGGTGTACAAGTATAATCCTGGTTCTGGGTAGCAGGAATCCCTAGGACTCACTGGGCTAGCTAGTCTACCTGAATCCATGAATGTTAGGTTCAGAGAATGGCCCTATCTCAAATAATAAGGGAGAGTGATGGATGGATGAAAACCTCCAACATTGACCCCAGGCCTCCACATGCATGTACACATCCACATACCTGCAAACACATACATACACATACAATAAAAGTTGAGACTTATAAACATTTTGTGATAATAAATAATTACGGCTTTTCACATTTCTAAATTTTTTGTTTTTGTTTGGTTACTTACCATTCCTTCTCTTCCCACATTGTCACCATACACATTAAAATAAAGATTTCTTTGTGTACGGAAAAAAAATTCTAAGACAGTTGTTGATGTCTATGCTGCTTGAGTGGGATTGTAATCCAAACCCCTGTACCTTTGGAAAATACTTTGTGGATTTCAAAAATTTGAAAACCAGAAAATAACAGAACTCACTTTTGAAAATGAACACCTCCAAAAAAAAAAAAAAAAAAAGTTTAGGTAAAGGCATTTAATTTGGAACAACCAATTTATGCATTAATAGTCTAGAATGTCATTGGAATGTTTGGTTGATATTTTTTTTCCCCCTTGCTAGAAGAAACAAGATTTTAGGTGTTGCTTTTTTGTTGAGTTTTGTTGTTTGTCTTGTTTTGTTTGATTGCTGCCTCCTCTACCCCCAACCCCACCCCATTGGAGTCTAAGGAGACATGAAAATGGCAGAAATGTTCTTAGCATTGTCAAAAAAATCTCAGACTCAGGAGGCAGAGCTAGGAGGATCACTGTGAATTTGAAGCCAGCCTGGAACTATAGAGTGAGTTCCAGGGCAAAAGTGAAAACCTATCTGGAAAAACAAAAAAGAAACAAACAAAGCAACAAAAACCTGCTTTAGAACTAAATAACAGGGTCTAGGGAGATTAACCCAGTTGGAATAGTGCTTGCCTTACAAGCATGAGGATCTGAGTTCAATCCTCAGAACCCACATAAAAATATTGCTGGATGTGGTAGCATACACATACAATCCCATCTCTGGATCTCGGGGCTTGCTGGCCCGTCAGACAAACCTAACTGATGAGGTCTAGGTCAATAAAAAACACTCTCACAAACAAAAAGATATGTGGCATACCTGAGGATGCACACTCAAAGTTGTCCTCTGGCTTCATGTATCTATGTGTACAATGTACACACATGCATTAAAAAAAGAAATGATAATAGAAGAAAATGATTTAAGATCTGAACATATCACCAAAATTCTCTAAGCTTCAGTAATGTGCACCATGTTTGCAAAAATTAATGATAATATATTTCCATTACCAGGCTCACACTAGGCAGTAAATAAATGAGCCATCATTGTAATTAAAATAACTCAAGTATCATAAGCAAAAATTGACTCATTTAAATAAATAAAATGATCTCTCAAATTTGTACAAAATAACCTATGAGGTGGCAAGAATATCACTAGTCATAGACGTGCTTAAGATTCGCCATCATTGTTGAGTCTGAGTCTTATGTGTACTGGGTTTATTTATTTGAAGATTACTATAATTAAAACTGTAAAGCAAAAATGATTGGCTTGAGGGCAAATATATATTGACAGAAAAGGTCTAGAATATGGGACTACACAGGCTTCAGAACAAATCCACCAGCTCTGACTAGACAAAAATGGCTCAGACTTCACACTTAGAGCAGCTAGACTGAGATACACTTATTAGGTACTAGTTCATCTTAACAGAAAATTTAAATGAAATATTCTGTAACAAAGTTCCTTACGCATTTCATGTGTTAAATCATTGAGTTGAGTTGATATGGTCTTATAGGATACCCATGTTTTAATGATTTGTATAGCATTTTACTTTTCTTTCTTTTCTTTTTCTTCTCTACCCCCACCCAAGGTAGGTTTTCACTCTAGCTCAAGCATACTTGGAATTCACTATGTAGTCTCAGGGCGGTCTCAAACTCATGGTGATCCTCCTACCCTCTGCCTCTGAAGTGCTAGGATTAAAGGCTTGCACCACCATGCCCAGCAGCATTTTACTTTTTAACAAATTATAATTTATTACCATAGAAAAATAAGGGAAGTAGATAAAACTAATAGTAACTAAAAAGATAACACTACCTGGTTCTGTTTCTAAATCACAGCAAGCACAAGAAGGTATCCCCATTAAGAGGCTTGATTCTTTTTACCTTATTATTCATATCTGCACCTTGTCCCAGAATCTATAAAGTGGTGTCTGCCCATACTTCCCCAGAGCAAATGTTGCCATGTTGGCAAGATGCTGCCTTGAGCTGCATGATTTAACACAACAAAGATGTTTATGGCCAGACTGCTTTTAGCTGGTGCCACTGCAGATAGTAGCTCCAGTGCTTGCATTGAGGCAAATGTGGCTTAACTGAAGTTTTCTAAGGGGAGCCTAGCCAAATAAATGTCAGAAACCTTTGTTTCATTAGTACTATAAAAACTTGTAAAGCTGGTGCCTGTAATCTATATTGTTGCAGGCCATGGTGTTTTTATACTTGCTGAAAACACTCAAGTGGAGGCATCTGCTACAAAACAGAATAGTCCTCACAGCTTAGGGCATGAATTGGGTACAGCTGAGAAATGTCAGCTGTGTAAACAGCCTGGAATGTGTTACCAACAAAAATATAATTAATTTCTTTCCAAGACAGTGTGCCATAACTTAATACTTAGGATGGTTTAACTTTCACAGAAAGCACCTGAAATTTTGCTTTTCAGTGCCAGAGTAGAGGATTGGTTATAAAGGTCATTGAAAGTGAAGCTAGTTTGCACCTTTTCTGCTCAGTTGCAGAAATTTTTGTGGCTTTGAATATACATTATATACCAGTGGCCTCCATGAATTTATGGAAATATTATAGATCCAGAAACTAATGGATTTGGGATGATGGAAATGTTCAAAACTTAGATTGTGGTAAAGGTGGCAAACCTCTAAATTTACATACATTGTTGAACATTTAAAATGTATAAATATTGTACTATATAACTTATGCATCAGTGAGGTGTTTTGTTTCTTAAGGAAAGTAATGAACTAGATTAAAATATTTCATTTGTGTTTTTATACTGTATGAAAATTACTTTGAAGTGACACAAAAAAATTTTTTTTCATTAACTTCTGAATTAGGACATAGGACAAAGATATGGACTTGTATTGTCTTAAAGGCTCTTAGGAACAAGGCCTGATAGACCTCATTTTTTGACATTTTGAAGCTGCTTGATGAAGTTTGCAATTTCTTAAAACATCATTGCATACTTTGGAGTTAAAATATTTTCTTCCTTACAGGGTGTTCTCCAGTGGGGCATGAGATACTGTATGAATTGTCAATAACTCTTTTAGTTCCTTTTGCACTCTTTCATCAGGAAAATAGGTATCTAAAGCTTCTCCAGTAGGGGAATGTTTTCATGCTGTGACAGTTCAACTGTGAGAACAAGGACTTGCAAGTTGCCAAAATCTCATTTTACACTTTAACAAGGGTGCTCTTGGCTTCCAGAGAGTAGAAATAATTTTAATACTATGACTTATGTCTAGACATTTTATTATAATGCACTTTGAATATATATATGTAGTTTTTAAAGTTGTTGTATTTTATATCCTTAGACAAAGAGGGAAAATCCTTCAGTTTTAATACTTTCTTGTTGTGTGTCTTTTTTTCTTTTGTGATTACCAGTGATCACCCAGAGTTCTATCCTTGGCGAAAAGATGTTAACTGGGAAATTGAGAAAGCTATCAATTTTAGAAACAGACGTTTGGCTTTTTTTTTTTTTTTTTGATAAAGTTTAAATTTAAAAGCACCTTCTTATATGTTTCAACATTGAGAATTTGAAATCACTTAAAAACCGTCACAAAATTCTCTCTCTATAAAATAAAAATAAAACAAAAACTACACACACACACTCTTTTTAATAATAATCAAAAAATCCTTGAATTTGAGAATGTCACCTGCTTTGATCCTTCTGATGGGGGCAGTTTTTCTCTTGTGATTTCTAATGCCCCTGTGTTAGTTAGGTGTCAATTTATAGACATTGGGCCATGAACAATTGCCCCCACTTCATTGGAGCTATTATTCCAATACAGATTTTCATAATTACCACATATTTACTACATTGATGCTATCAACTAAGTTCATAAACTTCTACTAGACATTTCAGCAAAGCTAATATTTGTGAAATACAGCATCAGTGCCATTCAGCTTAGCTCCCTTATCTTCAGTAGCAATTCAATACCTGCTAGGCTATATACCAGTTTTTATCCTGCCATTCAGAAATACTTTCTAAGACAGTAGCAGAAGGTACAGAGACAGGGCCAGGTGCATTCCAAACCCTTGTTTCTTTGGTCTGAAGCATCCCTTACAAATTCGTTTCTTATATTGGCTAAGAGAATAGGTTGATATATATTTGGTGAATGAATGATTAGCACTTTCCTCATATGTGCGTTAGCTCTAGTTCAGGGTGCATCATGAACACACACTGTGTGTTCTTTCCTCTTGCTTAATAATGGTATTTGTTCCTCCTTTAATATCTATAGCAATTACCTTCTCCAAGACCTTTTTTTAAAAGAAGCCTTGCCTGTGTCTGTCTTTCAGTGGTACCTTCTCCAACTCTCTTAGAAATTAGAATATAGCCCTTTTCTTGGATTCTTCTTATTACTATTGTTTTCCTTTCTTTTCATTCTTCCTCACCCCCACCCCCCACCCCCCATCCCCTGCCTTATACCAAACTGCATCACTTACCATCTGAATCAGTATGCTGATTCAGTCAAACTCTCTGGGTCTCAGTCTAAGTATAGAACACAGATACGTATTCATAGTTATTGTCACAAGGAATGTTACTCCTAGGTTTATTTTGAAGATTGTGGCAATCAGTACTAGAATAATTACTAACATGGTCGTCTTTGGTTATCCCCCCCCCCCATATAGTCACTTAGATTTGTGTGAGAAGGAACCTCTTAAAAGTCAATAATAGTGTTGGCCATAAAGTTACAGAGATAATCTCCTGCTTCTCAGGGGTTGCAGGATATTGGAGAAAACAGATAAATAAAAATGTCAAGTGTACATGCATGCAGTGAGATCTTAGAAGAGGTGGAACTAATTTTGGTAATGTTGTGGGGTCCGGTGTCGCACAAATAAGACCATCAACTCACAGAATGTGAGGCAAAACTTTACTGAATTCAAAAAACAAGAAAGAAAGAAAGAAAGGGGGGAAAAAAAAGATAGTCTGGTATACTGGGTCTGCGCCCTAGAGGGCATCTCGGGGACAGCAGCCATGAACTATTCAGAGTGTCAGCTTTTATTGGAAATAACCACATGATGTTAGAAAAAAATAGAATGGGAGTTAAACCCTAAATCACAATTTACATGCAACAGTTACAGCCATAAAAGTAAAAAAGAGGAACTTGTAAACAGATTTGTTGGTCAGTTACAGGAAGCGCCACCTGGGGGATGAGTGGTAGGCCTGTGACCAGGAGTCTTGCTTATTTTAAGGCCTTTGCTCAACAATGCAGGCCCCAGGAAATGCTATTCATCTGAGCAGAGCCTCCTGTTTGTCTGTCATCAACAGAACCTCCTGACTTCTGTATTTCTCTAGGCTAGGTATAAAGGAATGTAGAGAAATATAACATTTTGCTCTGTTTACATTTCCCCCTCTGACATGGCTCTGAGTTAAAATCTTTGACTTGTGAGGGATAACATCTAGGGCTTGTTCAGTTTCAGATGGGGGCCATGTTGTGTCTCCAATACCATAAGTTTAGCAGAACTAATTCTATTTTTTTATATCTATTTAGAGTATTAATAATGCCAGGTCCTATGGTAAGGCCTAAGAGTAGTAGTATCAGGGGGCCAGCAATAAAAGAGATAAGGGAAGTTCATCATGGAGACCAACTAAACACAGACTGAAATCTATTATTATTTTATCTAAAGCCATACATAGGCCCCCTTGTTTTATAAAAAGTAAGTCTAATCCTCTTTTATCTTGTCCCCTTCACTTTCATAGCTGTTGGAGTGGGAGAAGCCAAGTAACTAAAGGTTTAGAGAACCAGGTGGTGGGGTCCTCAGGCTTGTAGAAGTCAAGCAGCTCCTTCTTTGAGTTTTAACATTTTATTTAACAAGACTTGATTCATTAACAAAGAACAACATTTTTGTCTCAATACCACATATATCCCCCCAAGTTCAGCAGTAATGAGGTCTAAGGCTAGATGGTTTTGAAGTACCACACCAGTGAGAGAGTTTAATTGTCTCTGGAGAGATTTGAGGCTATTGGTCATCGGAGGCACCCAGAAACAGAGTCACACTGAGGCCCACCAGCATAGGGATGAAAATCTCTCTTGGTTGGCGTAGGCGGAGTTTGTAGGCTGTTTTTTTTTTTTTTTTTTTTTTTTCTTCTTCTTCTTCTCATAGAGATACACCTGTGATACAATTAAGACTGGGGAACAAAAGGTGGGAGAGGAAATATTTATGTATGGGGTGGTTACTCCTTTTGCACCAAAGGAGAGCAGGTGCCTTGATACATATAACTGGTCCTAGTTATGGGAATATTGAGCAAGTATTCAGCTCTGGTCAGCTTAGAGCTGGACAGGCAGAGAGACATAACTTGATCGGCATCAAAGAGGGCGAGACCTGTCCTTTGCAGAGCCAGGGACGCCACTCACACATGGACAATCAGTTCTTTGGAACTGGGCAAGAGATAAGAAAAACTTTTCTTTCCTTTTTACCTGTAGTTAGGGGATAAAGGACGAAGACGTCAGATTATTTACTATTTCCTGCTGAATGGGGCAGGAAGCTGTGGCAGTTAAGAGTCTCTCCCAGAGAAGGGAACTAATTTAATGAACCCCAGACTGCAGGAAGGTAGTCTTGGAAGAGAACATTGGGGAGAAAGAATAAAAGTAAGGAGTATATGAGAAGTGAGTACACAGCAAACTGGTCCTTCTTGTGGCCCATGAAATCCAGGTAGATGAACTTGTATTGTCTCAGGACCATCTGAGCATGAGCTGGCTGAGATTTTCTTCCAGAACTGTTCATCAAATGGCACATTAGTATTCGATATGGCCTGAATCTGTTCCTATATGGCTTGTAAAACAGATGAGATATTAGTAGAGCTATCAGAAACATATACACAACATTTAACCTTGATAATAGAGAGTCATTGGGTGTCATTATAGGCTGTACAAATATATATTTTTGTCTCAGAATTTACTTAATATTTTTAGATTTGAAAATAAACCCTTTTGACATCTATCATTGTTTTTCTTTATTATAGAGTTAGAACTATGGGGAAAAGATGTCTTAAGGTCTTGTTTGTTTCCCCTCTTAGAAAGCTCTAGGGTGTAACTTAATAGGCCATTTATATATTTAAGGTTTTTTTTTTAATCTTTGGTTATACATTTCTCTCTGAGTGTTTAAGACCAAGCAGCCAAAATTTAATCAAGGATTAATTTTGGAAGTCATTAGTAGCTCTCCAAAGTGATTTTATGGACCCAGAAGTAGCCGTATAGCTTACTGGTGTTTTCTGTCTGTCAGGATGAGTCAGGGCCATGCTGGCCAAGTAGTTTTCCTTTCTTTGGAAAGTCAGGAGGACTGACTGCTCCTCGATTGTGACTCTCCTGTTTCAGACTGTACACCAATTTTGTTTGGGCCTCTGTATCCTCCCTGGGCAGGAAGACAGGTAACTTACCAGGGGGCCAGTGTAGAAGTGTCCCATCATCTTCAGTGGCCTCATGACCTGGGAGCATAGGCCAAAATATTGACCCTTTTTGCTCCAATGATTCCAATTGGCTTTGGCTTTTACATAAGTGATTAACACACTTAGAAAGGAAGTTACACCTGCCTGGATGTATGTATATGTACAGCACATTTGATTACTGAAAGAGATTTAGTTAAAGAATGGCACAAGAGCTTCTTAAAATCTTTTTGTCTAATCTTTTAAAATTTTATTGTTCTGTGGCAGCATAAGCCATATCTGAGGCATCAAAAGTAGGCACATCTTACATTTTAACTAATAGCTATAAATACAGGCAGAATCTGTTATCAGTCTTGAACATAATACCAATTAATTTACAAACAAACAAACCAATTAATTTAATCTAGAAATTGTCAGAAAAGGACAAATAAAACAGTATAAAGTCTTAGCACCTGTGTTTGAAAACATCTTTCATTGGTCCAGATACCTTGTGGGTACCAATTACCCAGAGAACATTGAAATTATTTTTCTCAGATGAGAACCATTATTTGAGTATGAGGCTGTCCCCTAAGTAGGGAATATGTCTTAAGAGTTAATTTTGTTATAAGCACTGAACTTGAGATGTCAGAAATGAGACAGTTACTTTATATACAATAAAGCATAATCTTGTCCTTTTTGAGCCAAAACAGCCAGCTGAATTCTAATACAATCCTTGACAACCAATGATTTTAGCTTAATCTTGATACATTGATTTTATGTACCATAGAAATTTCTATTAATATAAAGTGTTATGTTTTACCCATGACTTAAATTTGATAAAGCTTAAGTAAGCTTTCCAAACATATTTAGCTTGAAAATTAGCTTTTTGTTCCTTAAAAGTGTGTAAACAGTTGAAAAATCTTTAACTTTGGGCATTGTCTTTAGGTTTAGCCTGAGAATTCTTTCCTACACATCTTTATCCACATACTTTAACATTTTAATCTAAGTACCATTCAAAAAGCATTTTCAATAAGCATTCTATGTCCAACATTGAAAAATTTCTTCCCAGTTCCTTCAATTAACTCATCTCACCCCATAATTAACCATCTTTCTTATAAGACTATTAAGAAAAACTACCCCAAATTGATTAATCCTATTCCTCACTGACAAGCAAGTAGTCTAGATTAAAGACAATCTTATGTCATTAATACCTCTAACACGCTTGGAAATTATTTTATTAGGGGTAACTAAGGGAAATTTTGTTTCTGTCTTGAGGCAGGCTGGCCTAGAAGTCAGGTCAGTTGCCTCCTCCTTTTAAGTAGCAGGACATTGCAATCTTTTTTTTTTTTTAATTTCTTGTTTATTTTTATTTATTTATTTGAGAGTGACTGACATGCATCTGGCTAACGTGGGTCCTGGGGAATCAAGCCTCGAACCAGGGTGCTTAGGCTTCATAGGCAAGCGCTTAACCACTAAGCCATCTCTCCAGCCCACTGCAATCTTTTTTTTTATTTTAAAATACCTGGCAATTTATGTCACCACCTCAAAGAGATTTCTGTTTTTTTCAATAATCCTCTGTGTAAGTTGAAGTTGACCATAAACTCAGTAATTATATTTATGATATCATGTAACAAAGTATGGCATTGTTTATGTAAAATTTCAGCTCACCATAGGCTTTAGTTAAATCTGACTTTTAAAGACAAAAACCAAAAAAAAAAAACCTTGAAATAAATCAAATGTCAGCAAAAACTTTAGGAGAGACCTGTTGGACTCTTTGGATTAATAAAGATACCAAAAGGTGTCTACAAACAAAGTCTTACTTGTTTAAAATCCAAACGAAAGAGGAAATATCAGGCACAGTTTAAATTAAAATTATGTGCTTATTTTTATCAAACAACTTAAGCCACATGGTTTAAAATGTGGTGTCAGGCTTCACATTGGAACTTCCTGTCTCAGCTTCCCAAGTAGCTAGGATAATAGGCCTAGCTCATTTTATTGGTTATCTTTTTTATTTTTTTAAAGATCTTTAAAGTGGTTTTTAACCAGTTTTAAAGGAGATTTTTCAACAGAATAATTTTGATCCATATCTTCAAAGACAAGGGCAAGACAAACGAACACAACAGCAAACACAAACATGCTAGCAATAACAGCTCTCCTGACATTGCCACATGGCTGCCAAACCAAAACTGAACCAGAAACAGACCTCCATTTGAAATCTCTGAATGGAGCCAGAGAGTCAAGGGTGTCCCCTTGATTTCTTGTCCAGGGGAATTAATTCTGAGTCCAGCTTCCCTATTGGACCCAGAAAAACCACGTAAAACCAGAAGGAAAAAAAAAAGAGAAGAAGAGTGGGAAAAGCACCTCCAGAAGTTTCTTACCCAATAAAGGAGGGGGCCGGCAGTCCTAGGCAAAAGTTCCCCGTCAATGGCTTGCTATGAATTTCAAAACCAGGAACGTGCAGATGGATAGAGATATGGTTCTCGGGCTGAGACTAGGGGGTCTTAAGGAGTTTGCTCAACAATGCAGGCTCCAGGAAATGCTATTCATCCCAGCAGAGCCTCCTGTTTGTCTGCCATCAACAGAGCCTCTTGACTTCTATATTTCTCTAGGCTAGGTATAAAGAAATATAGAGAAATATAACATTTTTCTCTTTTTACAGTAACAGATGGTTTAGAAAATTGCTTCCCTAAGGAAAGGATATTTGACTGCTTTTTATTTTAGTAAATTTATATTTCATATTTTGGTAGAATGATTTGGTGGTAGTATCATTAGCAAGAAATACAACTGATCTTTTACTCTGTTGTTTGTAAAAAAGACTAGGGTAATCCCTAGTCTTACATAGCTCTAGTATACTGCTTAAATTTTGTTTTGAATTTCCATGGTTTGCTTGTTTTTTTTTTGTTTTAACTTTTATTATCAACCTTCATAAATATATCTAATTTACCATTATCATAATCTTCTTCTGCCACCTCCTTTTCTCCTCCCCTTCCTTTCCCTCCTTCACTGAAATGCCTCTTTCCAACTAGTCCCTGTTCTGTTTTGATGGCATCTTTTTTTAAAAAAAATAAACTTTTCCTTTTTTTAAAAGATTTATTTTTATTTATTAGAGACAGAACGGGAGAGAGTGAGTGAGAGAGAATGGTGTGCCGGGGCCTCTAGCCACTGCAAACTAACACCAGATGTATATGCCACCATGTGCATTTGGCTTATGTGGGACCTGGAGAATTGAACCTGGGTCCTTAGGCTTTGTAGGCTGTGCCTTAACTTCTAAGCCATCTCTCCAGCCTGGTTCTCAAATTCTTTATGCCACCTCTTCTGCAATGGTCCCTGGTCCTTGGAGGATGTGATAGAGGTGTCTCACTTAGTGCTGAACACTGCACTGTCAACTTCTTACCACTTTGATGAGTTTTGAGTCTCCCCAGTTGACTACTTTTTCCCCTCCTTTGGCCCTACACTTGTTCCTTAATTATTATTTTATAGTATACAGAATAATGTATTTTATAATATTTTTATATACTTGTATCATTGTATTTTGCTCATCCTTGCCCTGCTACCCATCTACCTGCCATTACCTTGCTTGTCTGCCTCTACCTTGCTGGTCCACTTGCTTTGCCCTGCTCAAATAATTCCCCTCTGCTTTCATGTCATATAACCATATTAAGGAGTAAGGAAAGCTACATTGTCAGCCAGATTGTGTGTGTGTGTGAGTGTGTGTGTGTGTGTGTGTGTGTGTGTCAGAGAGAGAGAGAGAGAGATGGAAGGAGGGAGAGATAGAATGAGCAGAAGAATAAAAGTGAACAAAGCAATCTATTGAATTCCAACATTATTGTTATTTGGTAAGTTATGTAAATATTTGAGTTTCAGTTTCTTCATCTACAAAATGAAAATGATATTAACATCATTGAAAATCTGTGAGAAGATTCAGGGGTTTAGCACATTAGGTTGAGCCATATGAAGTTGCCATTTTTGTTTGCTTTATTTTTAAATAGTGTCTTACTCTGTAGCCCAGTAGCACATGAGGTTGCATCATACAAAGTTGCCATTGTTGTTTATTTGCTTTGCTTTTTTTGTGTGTTTGTTTTGAAATAGGGTCTTACTCTGTGGCCCAGACTGGCCTTGAACTCTTGCCTTAGCCTCCTGAGTGCTGGAATTACTAGGTGTGTTCCACCGTACTTAAGTATGATGCTCTCTCCTTTACAAAACAAAAATAGTTGCATATTACCATTTTATACAGTTTTACCCAACATAAAGGACATAATATAATACAAGGATTGGCAGCTAAGACTGTCAGCCCAAATTACCGATGTCTATTTTTGTCAATAATGTCTTACTGGGACATATCCTCACCTATTTGTTTGTATTTGTATGTAGTTACTTTCACACTGTTATCAGGGATCCATAATTGCATCAAAAATCTGACAGCCTACCAAATCTGAAATGACTACTGTCAGGCCATTGGCAGTTTGCCAACTCTGGCATTTAGTAGACATTCAACAAATGCTAACTACTTTTCCCTTGAGTAAATATCTTTATATCATTTATACACTCAAAATCAGAGGTTCTTTAGGGTCACCTTATGCTATTTAAATTATTTTGTTAGCCTGCATAGGACAGACCGGTTCAGTCAATCTTTAGACACTTTTACTGGCAAGGTCATGATTAATGTTGCCTTTGAATGGTAGAGAGGCTCAGTAGCTTCAGTGTGTTCCAGGAGGGTTCACTGCCCAGTGAGCATACAGAGCATTTTACAAATAATATGGCCGAAAGCCTAATGACCCTGGTTTGATTCCCCAGCACCCACGTAAAGCCAGATGCACAAAGTGGCACATGCATCTGGAATTTGTCTGCAGCAGGTAGAAGCTCTGCTGCAGTCAGGTTCGCATTACTGGTAGAAATCACCCAACAAAGAGCAGCTTGTGGGAAAAAAGAGGTTTATTTTGGCTTACAGTCTAAAGGGGAAGCTCTACGATGTCAGGAAAAAACGACATGAGCAGAGGGTGGACATCACCCCCTGGCCAACATAAGGTAGACCATAGTAACAGGAGAGTGTGCCAAACACTGGCATGGGGAAACTGGCTATAACAGCCATAAGCCCACCCCCAGCAATATACTCCCTCCAGGAGGTGTTAATTCCCAAATCTCCATCAGCTGGGAACCTACCATTCAGAACACCTAATTTTATGGGGGACACCTGAATCAAAGCACCACAGGCTCTGATATCTCTCTCCTCCCCCCGCCCCCACTTGCAAAAACATAAATAAAAAAGTCTATGCCTTAAAAAAAAAAAGAAAACTAGCAAAAAAATGAAAGACCTCTAAAATCTTCATCAGTTTCCTTTGAATCTTTAGCTGAATATCAACCTATACTTGCATAGAACAAAATGCCAGGAAACCAGGCAAAGAATAGCTGCCAGGAAGAAGAACAGGAAATAATTTGAGTTCTACCGATAATTGTAGAGATGTCTCAGTGAATATACCTCTCATTCAGTAGATAACCACCAATCAACGAAGCTAAAGATCAGTGCATAAAAATTAGCGAGGGATTATGGCTCATGATTGTAAATCTAGCTTCCAGTGAACAAAGATCTCAAGTTTGAGGCTAGTCCAGGACATGTGTTTTTTTCACGACTGTTTCACAAATAATTGTTACTGTATAATAGCAAAGCATATCTTGAAAATGGAATTTAAAAATATACTATTCATGATTTTGTCCAAAATCATGAAATATTTAAGGAAAATGAAGCAAAGTTTGTAAATTGGAAAATATAAATTACTGGAGAGAAATTAATAAAGCTCCTAAAATGGAGAAATTTATCATGAATGTTCAGTATGTTAAGGTGGTATTTGTCCTAAATTAATTTAGAGATAAAAGTCCATGCCAGTCAAAGTCTAGATGGTCTTTTCTTTTTCTATAGAAAGTAGAAAGCTATACATGTATGGCCTAAAATTTCCAAATCAATTTTTTAATAAGTTGGAATATTTAACATTGCTTTGCTTCTAAAAATAGCAGTATGGTATTCAAGACAGTGTAGTAGTTGTATTGAGACACATAAGATTTTTGTTAGGACATTGAAATCCTTCACTATGACAGAGTAACCAGATTGGTTGGACTTTATATATTTTGCGTCTTTTGCTCTTTGAAATACACTTATTAGAATACAAACCATAGATAGATGCATATATACACACAATTAGAAAGGATTAAGACACAAAGAAAAAGAAAATATTTACAAAATCTGTTTGAAAAAGAACTTGTGTTCAGGTTACATAAAAATGTTTTACAACTAAATAATGAAATTGAAAACCTTAGCTTAGTCATTTTCACCTGTGATTAGTTATGGATATGGACTGGAAAAATGAGAACTTGATGAGGCAATGAAAATTTTTTTTAGATTGATTATGATGGTGTTACAAGTGTATATTTAATATAATATCAACATTCTTTAATTATACTCGAATGGGTTACTAATAGGTAACTAAGCCTCAGTAAAATTTACACACTCACTCTCTCTCTCTCTCTCTCTCTCTGGTTTTCTCACAGTGGAGTCTCACTCTAGCCCAGGCTGGCCTCAAACTCACAACTATTCTCCTTCCTCTGCCTCCTGAGTGTTGGAATTAAAAGCCTGCATCACCACGCACAGCAAGCAGGTTGATAGAAATGTGTTGATCTAAAACCACGTACTGGTTCATGAAAATGTTACCGTATGTTGAGTGATGCTGTCCACCAAGAAAAACAACTACCACCATCTTTATCAAAAACAACTGTGACCACTCATGAGCGACTCTAGAGATTGGGCCTTGTTTACCTTCCCTCATACAAGTGGGACAGTGAGAGGCCCTCATCTGAGATATCACTCATCTGCTATGCTACGTGTATTCACTGACATGTGTTCTCATAATTGCAGGGGGAGATAGAGTATATAGAAGATGGAGATATCTGCAACTATGGAGAAGTTGTCATCCATTCTGGGATGAGACTTTTCAGTGCTCTCACTGCTTTGGGGTCTTAGGCTTGTAAAGAACACTTGTTCATTTTCTGGAAAGAAGCCCTGTGAACCCCTTGGTTTGCCAGATTGAACTGTGGTAGAATTAGCCTTTACAATCTGTAGAATCTGTCATGGGTGCTCTGCCAGTGGGGAACAAGTGCTTGTCGGTTTCTTCTAAGAAAAATGAATCCATGCAATAATGTGGAAACAGTATTCAGCTCCGAATTGAAGCCCTGACCAATGCTGCTCCCCTTTCTCTTGTCCTGAATTGTTTCTTACATATCCATGTATCTCAGAATAGGTCCAATTTTCAGATAACTAATGCAATTTTCCCAGGACTTGTACTCACACTGGATTTAGGTTTGAGAACTAGCAAGAGTCATGGCTCCGCTTTTCAAAGTATTTAAATGGCCACTATAAGTAACTTGGATCTATAGTGACATTATAAGTTAAGAAATTGTCTTGATCCTGTCTAAGAATCCAGCAGCTAAGGCAAGATTGGATTTAAGGAATAAGCAAATAAATGGCATTATAAATCAATAATTATTCTAAAATCTTCATATATTCATGTACATGTTATCAGAATTCAAGCAATATATTGGTAAGCATATACTCAGAAGCACTAAAGGAACTAAGGTAAACCAATGAAACTGAATGTTCAGTAACCAAATTGTCTGATGTCCCTTAATCCTTCATGCCACCATCACAGTAATCCTCCATTAAGAATTTAGTAGTAAATAAAAGCTTAAAGTTCTCACCCTTACGGAGTTTATACTGGTAGTAGGAAAGATTGAGAAATCAGATAATAATGATACTAAATAACATGAATGGTATAGCAGCTAGTGGTTAGTATTTGAGGAGCTATTGTATTTAGATAAGATCCTTTCATAGTTACAGAATTAAAGTCTTAAAATATTAACTCTATTCAAGGCTGTTTGCAATACTCTTAGAATTCCAATGGATGGGGATGACATTCCCCAATGAATCTTTGTTGCTGCTGTTATTCCTGGAGATCGAACCAGAGCCTCACATGCACTTCAGCATGCACTCTACTGCTGAACTGTGTCTCTAGTTTAGAAAGTTATTTTGATTCCTAGCTGAATAACTTGTTTCTGAATTAAACTACCAAGTATAAATTTTATAGTTTGTGCTCATATTCTGAATATTTGTTAAGATCTAAAGCCAAGATTGTAAAAATAATATGCAGGCTTATCTGCCCTGTTAAGGAAAACGACCATGTAAAAAAGATTTTTTTTCTTTCAAGCATACATTTTATTATCTTTTTGTGTGTATGGTGTATGTGTGTGAGTATGAGCATGCCCATGCTATAGTGTGCATGTGGAGGTCAGAAGACAACTTCAGGTGTTGGCTCTTGCCTTCCATCTTGTTTGAGCCAGCACATCTTTGTTATTCTCTGCTACAGAGCATATGCCAGGCTAGCAGGCCCGTGAGCTTTAAGAATTCTTTCTCTAGCTGTGAATGTGCTGGAGTTACAGGTGCTTGCTACTGCATCTGGCTTTACATGGTTTCTAGGGATATGAATTCTGAGTCATCCATCTCCCCAGCCAACATTCTCTTTTCTCTTTTCTTTTCTTTTTTTTTTCTTTCTTTTCTTTTCTTTTTTTTCTTTACTTTCTGGCATTTTCCCTGAGACTGACCTGGAACTCACTCTGGCCTCAAATTCACAGTGATCCTCCTACCTCAACCTTCTGAGTGCTAGGATTAATGGCAAGTACTACCATGCCAGACTTGATTCATCATTCTTTTTTGCTGTTTTGGTTTGTTTTTTTTTTTCAGAAGTAGGGTCTCACTGTAGCCCAGGCTGACCTGGAACTCACTCTGTAGTTTCAAGCTGACCCTGAACTTGCAGCAATCCTCCTACATCTTTGACTCATCATTCTTAACAAAATATTTTGTGTGTGTGTGTGTGTGTGTGTGTGTGTGTGTGTGTGTATAATGTTATCTTCATTTATTAGCTTTTTTTATAAATTTACTTCATTAGTTTTGTTTTAAATTTTGGCCCTTCCTCTTCTGTCATCCCATATGAATAACCTTGTTTTTATCTCTGTGTTCCTACCTTCCCACATAGTAGGATTTTTTTCTTTGTGTCTTTCTTACCTATTAGATTATGTACATAATTGTGTTCTACTGTATCTCAGCACCATGCCTGTTTGTGTTAAATTTTTTAATAAATGCTTTAGAGAAAACTGTATTCTCTAATTGTTGGTGTTCTTTATGTCTGCCTATTAGTGACTCTTTTTAAGTAAAAATTAGATTGGGAGTGGGGGTTGGTCATCCATGGAGAATACAGAAACATAGTTAAATTACAGAGATTGATTTAAAAAGTTTAATGTCTTTGAAGACTGAGGTACCTATGTTTTATATTGCTTGTACCTGGTACAGTGATTTTCACAAAGTAAATCCTGAGCAAACACATTGAATATATAGATCTATTCACTTAAAGAAAAGAAATCCAAAATAGAGTTAGGATGAGAAGTTGGCTGTGATAATGGTAGTGGAAGTTAGTTTAACATGCAGCTTACTCATGTTAACCATGGGATTGGAGAAGCATTTGTGTGTGAAATGCTGTGTGGTATGCATGCCTCCATGTGTGTCCATATGAAGGTAGGTGATGTGTGTGTATGTGTATGCCCATATGGAGGCCAGTTGACAAACTTAGATGCCATTCATCAGGAATGCTGGTCATCTCTTTTTTTTTTTTCCAGGTCAGTATTTTATTATTGATTTGCAAGAAAGAGAGAGAGAAGGATTGGGAGATAAGGATGGGAGAGAGAAAAAAGAGAGTAGGTAGAAGCAGAGGGGAAAGGGAGAGGGAGGGTGAGAGACAGAGAAGCAGAGGGAGGAAGAGAGGGAAGAATGAGAAATCAGTGCATCAGGCCCTCTTGCAAGCGACCTCCAGATGGATGCACCACTTTACTTTGTGCTTCTGGGTTTACTTGTTTACTTGAGAATTGAACCCAGGCAGTCTTTGCAAG